>VZRE01006563.1:0-33990 GCA_013396775.1 Cephalopterus ornatus
CTCAGCCTGGATTGATACCAGGGGTTGCCACAGGTGTCGCAATCCAGGTGCAGCACCTAACACTTGGTCTTGCTGAACCTTGTGAGATTACCATGGGCCCACTTCTCAAGTTTGTCCGAGTCCCTCTGGATGGCACCCCCACCTTCCGGTGTGTCAGCTGCACCCCTCAGCTTGGTGTCATCTGCAAATTTTCTGGGGGTGCTCTTGATTCCCTTCTCTGTGTCATTAATGAAGACATTAAATAACACCCTTCCAGTATGGACCCTGAGGGACACCACTTGTCACTGGTGTCCATCGGGACTCTGAGCCATTGACAACTACCCTCTGGATGTGACTGTCCAACTAAATTCTGATGCACCAGACAGTCCACCCATCAAATCCATCTATTTCCTATTTACAGAGAAGGATGCTGGAGGGGGACTGTGTCAACAGCTTTACAGAAGTTCAGAGAAGCCCTTCCCTTGTCCACTGATGTAGTCAAGCCATCATAGAATGCCCCTGGGTTGGTCAGGCAGGACTTGCCCTTGGTGAAGGACATCTCTGCTTAGCCAGACTGGATGTCTACTTTTGATGGGGATTGAGCTCACTGAAAAGTTCTGTGCTGTTCTGATATATCTTCCAGTACATGGGTGCACTGGCAACTACTCAGAGCTGGCTTTTTGCAATGACATTTGACAGAATTAATAGGGCATCCCTTACGATTTGAAATGGGTCACAGTGATAGAGTATAACAAATATTTTAAAACCTACCAGTAAGGCTTGTGAAAACTCACATGAGAACACTGTTTCAACTAGCAGCCTCACCGTTTACATGCTTCCCTTGTTGCATCACACCCAAGGAAGAAAAATTTTAATATATGCTATTATTATACCTGTTTTGCACCTGGACTGTCTGTAAGACTCCAAGAAACCAGATGTTTTCTTTCCCTTTCACTGCCTGCTTGGCTTTTCTCCAGACAAGGCCCTTTCCAACACATTGGCAGACCCTGTATCAGGCTTTCCACCTGTAATCCACAGAGGCCATGACCTGGACATGTACTTTCCTCACCGACCCTGAAATCAGGGTCAGCATCATGTTACTGCCCATCTCCAGACAAAATCCACCCTGTTGAAGATGAACTAGGGTGGATAGTTACACAATGCACTTTGGTGTGCGTTAGGACTAGAAACAAATCCACAAATCCAGCTATGCATAGTGTAGGAAAAGCTGTGTTTCAGCCATTAGTTGTGTGGAGCTTCCCTGTTCCAAGTAGGAAAAGGAATGACAATAACAAATTTTTTAGGTATCCCAGCTAACAGACTTAGGACTCAGTAGCTGGCATTTGCTGTGCTTTAGTGTGCTTTTTAAAATCGAGCCATTTTTTAAGACACATTGTTCTCTTCCCAGAGATCTTAAAGAAATAAAGAACATTTGAAATGTCTGTTATTTGCTTTGACTTGGAGCATTTCTTAAAGTTTCTTTTAATTTCTGTAGGGTTTGAGCGTGGGACGTTGTTTTAGTCCTTTTGGGTCTCAGTTGATACTGTTCTGACTTTTCTGAAATCAAATCAGAGATAAATTTGATCTGTGAAAAAACATGGGTTTCTGAAGAACAAACTTTGTGAACAGCTGTGTGTTTTAACATAAAGGTGTCTATACAGCTAAATTTCTATGTGGATAGAACTTTCTGACTTCCTGCAGAGTATTTAGGGGTTGAAGTATCTCACCAGTTATTCCACTCTGTGCTGAGGTTCAGTGTCTGCGACAGCTGCTATGTGCCAGCAACCATTTTTGAGAAAGGGGATTAAAAAAGCCCTCTCAAATTTAGACTTACAGGAGAACTAAAGGAGAACTAAATATCGGCACAATAGAGGTAAATCAGAATTTAACCAGGAAAACATGGAGTGATCTCTTATTATTGCACAAAGTGACGATGAGTTTTAGTCAAGTCTGTGAATCCAGAGTTTCTTACAGCCTTGCCCAAGTGCAAATCCATGCCTTGAGGGACAACCTGTTACTAATAATTTACTAGCAATAAGGCTTTGGAGTAACTTGTTAACCACTACAGAAAGTTGTTATACTGGTCAGGGAGTTTCACACGAAGCTCCACAAAACAGTGAGAATACTTAAGTGTGGCAATACGTTTTCAAAGAAAGATTGAAAGACATAAATGTGATACCATATATTTGTCATGAAAGAACAGTAAAGGTTCTTAAATAGCTTTTAGGTGAAAATCAGTTTTCAGTTTGGATTCACATTTGTTACAGCATCTGAGTTCAAACTAACTGTATATATTAGCATGCTTATCACTTCAACTTTGTAAGAATTTTCTTTAAAGAGTCTCTTGTTGCTGGTTCTGCATTTACCTCACAGGGCAAGGTTAAATTCAGTTTCTCTATTTCTTCCTCAGCATGTGCACAAAAGAACAACCACAACCTTGCTGTAGTTGTGGAAGGCTGTTTAATTAGGATTAATGAGATGAAATTAAGAGAAGGAAATTTTAGGATGGATGTCAGGAAAACCTCCGTGACAGCAAGATATTTCAAATTGTGAAATAATCTCCTAAAGGAAATGCTGGAAACAAGCAAACCATGCAGACAGAAAGGTGTTAGGCATGAGCTAATACTTATACTCCACTTCTGCATTTCATTGCCTGGAACGGCATGATGCTGCAAGTTGAGATCTAACCAGAATTATGACAATCCATAACAGCATGAGCACACAAGCCCTCCACATTTATCAGGGAACCACAGCACTGCCGGGAATGCAGAGACACCCACCAGGCCACTTCTAGTATTTCTTGTTTGTTGTATAAGGAACATGTCTGTGTCTCAGTAGAGACATGACTGTGCACAGGTAGAGCTGCATTTCCACAAATGCACATATCTCCTTGTGGTCTACTGGTGGTCCCTTGATTGCTGTAAGAATTGTGAAAAGTTAATTTCAAGACACTTTGCTTGGAGCCAGTTCTCTTCTGTGCGGAGGTTATGGGTGGTGAATTTTAACTTCAGGAAACGTAAATATAAAAAAGATTGTAAAATTAATGAAAAAAATGGTGTTACTGCCTCTGAATCTGGCTCTTAAATGAACTTCATGGCCTTTCCAAGAGCACTTTGTCTCGACAACAAAAATTTTTGTGTCCCACTTTTCCTGAACTGAAGGTACAAAAAAGAAGAGATCACCAGCCCTGAGACATCTGCACAGGGGCATTCCCCATTACAGAAAAAGATAGAGCTCATCTGATGCTGTGAGCAGGTTGTAAGCCTTCCTATTTTTTTTCAGATTTCTGTTGAAAGCACAGAAATACAAGGGTCGACCTAGTGCTTCACAGCAAAGCAGTGTTTTCACTTTATACTATGAAAATCACAGCTGTTCCTCTGCAAATTGTTAAACATTTATAGGTCATTAGTGAGTGAGTGAGTGAGTGAGTGAGTGAGTGATTGTTTTTCTCCTGAATGTGCTCTGCAGTATGTCAGTAGTTATCTAAATATGACCCCTAGTGTTCAACTTGCATGGTAATAATTTAAGAAAATTATGGGCCTTGTTAGACTTCCCTTAAGAAGTGGATCATCTTTTCTGGTCATCCTAATATCTCACACCTCACAAAAAAATTACTAAATTATTCCTGCTCAAGCAGTAGAATTTGCCGAAGACATTGTTTTCAAAGCATAAAGCACTGAAGAATCACTTGAGGATTTTAGAGGTAATTGTTACCGAAAAACTGGATTGCAATATTTTTCCATCTGCATAAAAAAATGTTAAGCAATGAAACTGCTAACGATAGAGCATCAGTGGAAACAGTTGTACACTGCTATGCATTGCATTACAGGGACAGTGATGAAGACTAGGGTACAATGGCCGGTAAAAGATGGCTGGTGAGATAGAACTCTTTTATTTTTGTTTCATTCTTGATGCTGCCAATAATTTTCTGGTATGCTTTTCATTAGGTCATTTAACCTCTGTGTTCATGTGTTTTCCTCTTGACAAAATGCACAGATACATTCTTTCCTTTGAGGTTTGTGAGATTTTTGTCTGCAAATTTGCATGAAATTTTGCATAAAAAGCAAAATAAAATTGACTTGTTACCCGGTATATTTTAAGTATAGTGAAAGGCAGAGAGAAAAATCTACATGTATTCTATTTGCTTTAAACAATCAGAGACATAACATGGGACCATAGCCTGCAGAAGGGTGCAGGACCGTTAGATAACTCTGCAAGTTACTTGATGTTAAGGAAGGGAAAAGCTGCAGTGCTTCAAAGTCCAGGCTGCAGGTGTCTAACACCTGGTCTGCTCTGAGAAAGGATTGGCACAGTTAAACTTCTGCTTAGCGATGTTCCTTTCTTCCTACTCTGGTATTTGCTATATTGCCACATGTTCTTTAAAAGGACAAAACAGTAACAACCTGGCCAAATAGAAGTCATTGAAAGCTTGGAGAATCAGCAGTGACGAACTGTTTTCCAATGCAGTCCTTTGCTGATTATTTTAAAGTATGTGAGTCTGTGGATACAAACAAACGATTTATCACATCATTATATAAAGCATTATGTATGACATGTATTGTGAAAAGACGTAATAGAGAGCCTCCTGCTTCCTGATTGTGTTTGTTAGCTGTGAGCACACAAGCATCTTGCAAATTCTACTACTTTGCATCTTATTCAGATAGGGAATAGCTCCAACAGACTCATTTCTTCTCTTGTCTGAACACCTTAAGCATTAATGAATATCTTGTATGTGCTCTCAGAGCCCTGTGGTTTATTTGCTTGAGTATTGCTATCACCAGAAAAATCAATGCCACTTCAGCTCTGGCCTACAGATTGCCTTTACACTATGCTGCTTCTTACAGCCTTGTAAGAAACAGCACACCTTCTCGTTAAGTGAATGTTTCTTTGTGCCTGTTCAAATTTGATTTCCTCGGTAGAAAAGCATGCATCTCCTGGGGGCAGAAATCAGGTATTATTTTTAATTTCAGTGCCATACTCCTCTTAATGCTTTTGAGCTTAAAAAGGGAGTGCTACCATTTCCCATTGCTCCTGTCTTAGTTGCCCATGGCAGTGAGGCAGTAAGCAGGTCTAAATTGTTACTTTGAAAATTTGATGGTGGATGTTGTAAAAGCTTTCTTCTTTACAGATTTTTCCTAAGTCCCTCCTGCCAAAATGGGGAGGCACCACAGGAGCATGCACAATCCTTGCATATAGATGTGAACCAGTCTGCTTACAGCCAGAGTGACCATGGTGTTCAAGGCTGGAGTTTATTTTTCCGGTTAACAGAGCTGGTGTCCTTTCTGGGTGCATGTGGTTTGAGAAACATCTGCCTTCTTAGGGCATGCAGCTCATGGGTCACATCCTTCAAACTTCTTGTGGCTCCAGAGCCAGAGCAGGGAACTGTCAACAAGGACACTATTTGTGGCGGCTTGCCCTGCCTTTCTGTGCTACAGAACCAGAACTGAGGGGACTGCAAGGAACATAACCCACTCCAATGATCCCTCGTGATGTGACCTGACAAGGTGCTATTACAGCCAGTGCTGGTGCCCCAGTGTCACTGTGAGTGTGAAAGTGAAAACCAAGGGGCAAGTATGACTTCAGGAGAAGGTACAGCCGCAAAGACAATGGGAGGGCATTGTCTTCAATAGGACAGCCAGGGTTCACTGTGCAGAGTGACACTAAGTTAAGGAGCATTGTCTGCACTGGGTGCCAGCTCCAGGGCCAAAATCTGTTCTTAAGGTGTCATAGGATTATGGCTGGGATCTAAGGCTCAAATCAAGAGCTTTTAGGGAAATGCCGTCTGCTGCAGAAATACAAAACTGATCAAGTACAGGTCCTGACACTTTGCCATTGAAGGGAAACTTGCTGTAGCCTTCAAAGGGAGAAGGAAAAGGTCCCTCCTGTCTTTCTCTTGCTTTAGGCAAGCATGATGAAAAACACTCAAAGCAGCAGCAAAATTAACACAATTGGATGATATCAGTAGAATCTGCAGTTCTGTGCTCTGGCCCTGTGGCAGGGCAGCAGGCAGCCAGCAGGGGTTTTTTGCATGCCAAGCATTCCGAAACATTATGGAAAAAATCTTCCCATCCTTTCTTTCCCAAAGCTTCCAGTTTTCCGAACAGCAATTGAGTGTTGGCAATGTGTTTCTGACTTACTGGACATAGACAGCCTTCTTTGTGCTGATGCACTTCAAGGTGAAAGGAAAGTTGGAGGTTTTTCTTTTTTACAGGATAAGAATGGAAGGGCTTCAGTTCTCACTTTCTCTCAGTCCAGAACTTCTATCGCTGATAAGTGTTGATCAGACTGTTGGTGTATCTCTAACTATTGTAATTACTGCTGTGTCTTTTGTAAAGGTCCTAGATCAGCCATACCCCTCCCCCCCCAATAAAATTACTGTCTTTTTTTAATATTTTCCAATTTTCTACGAAGTGAAAAACTTTGTGAAAGTTTTGAACACATTTGTGCTGCTCTCTTCTCATGTGCTGCTTATCTCTTAGTTGTCTGTGCCTTTGCCAAGTGCTGAAGTGTTGTGAGTTTCACGCCTCAGTCCAGTCACAGCATCCATCTTGTGCATATCCTTGTTATTCTGATAATGACAGTAGTTGTGACTAAGGCAGGATGAAAAATATTACAGCAGAGACAGGTCATACAACATCCCATGCTGACACTGCAAAGCCATATTCTCTCTTATCCAATGACTGGAAGTGCCCCTAACATTTATCAAAATTTTGGTTACACCAACATATGTCTGCTGTGGATTTGGTCATCTAACATCTCCATCACTGGAGGGGATGTGAGGTCTGTGGGTTGTCTGAACAATTTCTGCCCACAGCTATCTCCCTGCCCATCCTTGAGAATCTCCAGCACACTGAGAAATGAAAAGACTCAGTTCATGCACTAAGTTTTGAGTACTGGAGATAAAAATTCTGCTACAGACTGAACCCTTTAATGTTTAGAAGCAGACAAAACACACAAAATATACTTAGGGTACATATGAACTTCTTTAAAAAATTATTGGTTTGATTTGTTTCCTTTTTTGCTTTTCTGCTTTCACACTCCCAGAGGTTGTAATACAACTTCTGAAACCTGCACTTTGGCTCTGGAAAAGGGAAAAGATAATTTGGGTGAATGGGTTTGTTATTTTAAGTTTGATTGAAAGGCTCTGCTCATATAAATTAAGCTGTGCTGACTTATACCTGAATATTTGGCCCAACAGCTTAGTATAACATCACATACGGCATATTTTCAGTGATTTGACAGTTGTTTGCAGTTCTGTGATAGTGCAAACCACAGATCATTAAATAAGACATAAAAATTATGTTTTTCTCAAGTTCCAGAAAAATGAACAGGGGAATTTTGAAAATAATGAGTACAAAGTGGTTATGTTCAGCATTAATAATAATAAAAAAGATTTTTACAGAAGCAGAGCTTCAGTACATCTTTTGGCTGGAGATTGATTGCACAGATAAAACTTAATGTCACAGAAAGCAGGATGTCCTGGAGCAATACAAATGAGAAAGACATGTAATTAGAGAGGCATTGCATTCAGTCAGAAGGTCAAGTTCAATGTAATGTTTTCCATTAAACAAGATCAGAAGTTATGTTGTCCTAAGCCTGTACATTTTGTAAACAATATAGAACTTCATTAGCCTGTGTTACCTGTGCCTCTTTATAGTGTACAGCTTGGAATTAGGACTAATGCAGATCTTAGGAGTCGGAGGACCTTATGGCAAAGCTTCTGAGATGGTGTCAAACAAGGCTCTCAGCCCAGTAGGTATCTGGATATAAAAGTGGTGGAGTCGTAACTCCATGGAGGAACTCTGAAATTGAAAAATGAAGGAAAGGAGCTCAAACAGTCATTAAACTCCACAGCAAACAGTTTGCCATCAGGTCACAACATGAGATACACAATGGTGGAAGAAACACAGCCTCTGAGGAATCAGAGGCTACTGCAATGCCTGACTGCTGCTATTCCTGTCCCAGGTTGCAGCAGTGGTTATACTAACTGTAATTATTATCAGACAGGCCACCACAAAGTTCCCACTTCTCACCTAGATGTTAAAGAACATTTTGGTCAAAGAATCTCTGCACAGAAATCCAGAAACAAGCTAAGATGAGTGTAGAGGAGAATGAACACCTTCCATCTAGGATCCAAATACCAGTGACCAGAAGAACAAAAAAAGTTATTTTGCTGAGAGCAGATCATATCACACATTATTCTGTTAAATGGAGTGGGTTTAGCATAAGTCCATTTAAATCATCACTTTTTCTGTGTTTACTGCATTGTAATCAAGAAGAGAGAAATTTTCCATGTCCTTCTGCTTTTGTGTTTTCCTCTTCTTTCCTCTGTGTCTCTCTTCTTTTCTCCACAGTGTTGCCTGACCTTACTTGAATCCTTTTAGGCTTTTCGGGTCCATGTCAAGACAGAGTACTCCCAGCAAAAAAACTGAGATCTCTTTCACAGTCTGTCAGAATCAGTGCTTGCTGAGGGAAGCATCCTCATCTTTCAGCTCAGATCACACAATGTGGCAGGCCTAAAACCATCCACCAAAAAACTTAAGTGTGAACATTATAGCCACATGAGAAAATAGGTACCGGTACCTAGGTATGTTTGTGTACGTTTTATATCAAGAGAGAATTACCAGATTTGAAATGGATCATTTTATTGGTGATTATTGAACCAGTTTCATTGTTTCTTATTGCTCTGAGGAAAGCATTGTATTACAAGCTAAAGTATAAAGGCCAGTAATTGACTCTCACAGGCACTTTTCTATGCTATAGCTACATTGTCATTTTGTTATTTCATTATCATGTTTTCTCCTTTTTTGTTATTACTATTTTTTATAAGAATGTAAAGAAATGTCTAAGGGAAACCTTTCATTTTTTTTCTTGATTAGCAAAATTACCATCATCTTCCAGTGCTTATGTACAGCCATAGACATTGCAGCTGAGAGGAAAGACTGTATCGATTGCAATGGGTGCGGCACTGGGCCAAGTCTGAAAATCAGCCCTTGAGTAGAAGGACTCTTTTTAAAGTTCAGTTTTAAGGCAAACCTGAGCTTAAGTAAAAAAACAGGTTGCTAGATTATTTTTCATTCATCTTGAGTGAGGTGAAGAGCTGGTGGCACCTCTGAGGAGCATGATGGGTGGGTGATTGCATAGCTTCCCTTCCTCGCCTTCCCTTACAGACACTCATCACAAACTTTTGTACAGAATTTGCTTTAAAACTATCTTCAGAACAGCAAGGTAGGAAACCACAGTGGGAGTCTTGTAGCACTTTCTTGAAAATCGCCACTTCTGGTTTTCTCTGTGCTTGCCTGGGAAAGGTATCTAGAAAGACCTTCAGGAGGCAGCCTCCTCAAGCTCTCACAATCCAGATGTTCTCTGATTAATGATTCATTATTTTCTGTCCATAGCATTTTGGTAAGGTTTCTGGTTTTTTCTCATATGTAACAGTCCATGTGATCAAGTTCAGAAAATATGCTTAGTGATTAGAAGGAAAACAAGGGCCCAGACATCCAGGTTCTGCTTCCCAGTCAGTCACTGACTCAACTTAGGTGATCCATGTCACTCCTCAGACTTCATTTTCTTCCTTATACCACAAGATTACTTACTCACAGACTGTTGTCTAAATGTTGAATTTATTCATGACCATGAAGCCCTTAAAAATCATCAAATGAAGGTATTATGCAAATGTGACATATTATTGATATTCTTCTTACTTATTATTCATCGTAACTGAGAATGGAAGGAAAAATAAACATTGGGATTAAACTGTGTTGCTAAAAATAGCCAAGAAATGTATTTCCAAACCCATAATTTCAAGGTTAGCTATTTTCCTTTAATACGAAGGACAGATCTGACCTGCAAAAATTAGGGCCTGGCTTCATCAGCCCTCCTGCATGTGAGTAAATTCATTGTGATGGGATATTTAATAAAATGAGAAAGCAGTTGCAGAATAAGATCCTTCATATTTTCATTGGCCACAGTAAGATTTGTATTCCACTTAGTTACATTAATTTAAATATGCTGTATATTATCTCTTTGAACCATGCATACAACTGATGTTAATGAGACTGAAGAGCTCACGACACAGAGTTACTACAGACTTTTAGCTTTGATTCTGATGTTTCATTTCAGTATGATTTCCACCTAAAAAGCAGTACGCTATATGTTTAATCTAAGTAGGCTCTTTATACAAGAACATCTTACTGATTTTCATGTATTTCACTGATTGCCAACCATTTTTGTTTTGGGAGTTTAATGAGGAGGTGCTGCTAAACTCATGCATGCTTGACACGAAATAATATGATGGAGATATTGAGAAAGGAAATGATCCCATTTAGATTAAATAATATCTTTGCTTTAAAAAGTTGTCTGGATTTGACAGAATTAGAATCAGGATTTCAGTAAAGCTATTATACTTTGGAAGAAGAGAATGACAGGATTTCTGAAGCCCATGTGTTCTCAGGCTGACCTGATGCCTCTTAACCTATCAATTTAGTGGCACGAGTTAGGGAAGAAGGGTAATAAAATTTGTTAATATGATATGGACACGACCTTGAGCTGAATGGAATAGGTGAGTAGACTTAGACTGAGTTCTGAGACGTTTCTTTATACTGAGGTGCTATTTGGAATCTTTAAACTGTTTGTCCCTGACAACAGTGGAAAAGGGCTTGCCACATTGTTGGAAAAAGCCTTGGAGACAGGTGGCCCAGAAAAACACACACACCATCTTGTGAGGACCTTTTCTGAAGCTACCTAAAGGTATTTTCCATCTGCATTGTCCTACAGCATAGCTTCAGATGAAGGTCGGTATTTTGCATGTCTTTTTTGTCCTCTTTTTATTTAGGAAAAATTTATATCCAGCTGCAACTCTACACTGAAAATTTCACAATTTCATCTTCATGTTGGACTTTGGCTCTCCTATTATGAGTTGCACAAGACTTGGTGCTAAATATAGTCATAACTTTTTGAAGAATATCGTGATGTGAATCCAAGTGTTCGATTTTTTTTCTCTTTTTTAGAAGTTGCTTAAACTATAAGAAGCAGGAAAAAAAGCTTTAAATGGACTACCAACCTAGCTAAATCATTTCAGCCCTGTCACTCTGCTGGCTCCTCCTTCTCTAACACATAGGACAGAAATTATCCATCCTCCTTTTCACGGGTCTTCTCTAGCCTTTTGGTCTCCTATTATGAGATCAGCTCCCACATCTGATCACTCATGATGCTCTTACAGTGCTCCCATGCTGGATTTTCAGCACAAACCCTTTTCTGCTTGTCATGGTTATCATGGTTTAAACCCAGCTGGAAACTCAGCTCCCCATCCATGGGATCAGGGAGAGAATCGGGAAAATAAAACTGAGAAAACTCATGGGTTGAGACAAAGGCACTTTAATAGGTTAAACAAAAGCCAGACACGCAAGCAGAGCAAAACAAGGAATTCAGTCACCACTTCCCATAGGCAGGCAGGTGTTCACCCATTCCCAGGAAAGTAGGTCTCCAGCACACTTAACAGGGGTTTGGGAAATTACATTACTCCAAATGTCCCGCTCTTCCTCCTTCTTCCCTATCTGTATCTGCTGAACATGATGTCATATGGTATGGGAAATCCCTGTGGTCAGTTGGGGTCGGCTCTGTCCCTCCCAACTTCTTGTGCACTCCCAGCCTTCTCACTGACATGGTGGTATGAGAAGCAGAAAAGGCCTTGTTGCTGTGTAAGGGCTGCTCAGCAATAACAAAAACATATCTGTTATCAACATGTTTCAGCAGAAGTCTGAAACACTAGCCACATTAAAGGAAATTATGCCTAAAACCAGGACACTTCTCTATGTTTTTTTACTCTTTATATCTCTTAGGGGTTCTTCTGCTCTGCCTCAGATCAGTCTCGTCACCTGTCTTCTTGACTGTGGCATCTACACCTTTCTTAGGCCTAAATTGCTAAAACTTTGGTTCATCAGGCAAGTTCTTCTCCCTTGTAGTTCACTTCTGACAATAGTAATTTGTTTATTTTGTCTAACACCAAGTCTCAATTTTTTAATAATGAAGTCTCTGTTTGTACACTATGTAGATGTAGGTTTTGGTTCATCAGTTTGGTTTTGGTTTCCTTGACAGGAACATTACCTACAGGCAAGAGAACTGGAGAAGAGCACCGAGGCTGAACAGCTGTCACTGCTGTTATTTACTAAAGGAACAACACATGGTGAGACTTCGGGAAAATCAGTACATAATTACACTGCAAAATGAAAAGCAGAAATAAACAAGGGAATGGAGAAAAGAGGGAGAAAAAGGGGAATAGGACAGAAGATTACTAAGGAACCGTACAGGAGAAATGAAAAAATATAAAAAACAAGAGCAAAAGAGGTGAGCTGCAGTTGAAGTTAGAACAACAGGGAGCCTGGGGAGAAGGCAACAGTTAAAAATCAAGTCTGTACAATCTCTGAAAGCTCATTTCACTGAGGTACCTGAATGCCAACCACTATATTATGAGGTTGAGCTCATGGATGTTAGACATTTTCCCGTGTATTTTCACATCGTTTTAGAGACTCAAAAAGCTATTTCCAGCCATCCACAAGCACTGCTTATATCAGCCCAGCCTGGATCTTAGCTGACAGTATCCCTGTCCTGGAAGACTGATGGAGCTCTAATCCAGATCCTCCCATCTAGCCCTGTATTTCCATCCACACCCTCCATCTACTTCTTGGCACAGCACAGTTAATTTTTAAGATACATTTTTGTTCAGATATTCCCATTCTTTCTTCTCCCAATTTCTCCTGTACAAACAACAGATTGCGTTGCATCTGACATGTTGGTTTGATCTACAAAGGGAAAAAAACCCCCAAAAATGCTGCTTTTCTGTTCCTTTTGTCAGGCCTCCCATACTTCTTTTGGCAGATGTTTTTTTCTTGGACTTACTCCTAAAAATTTCTGTTTCATTTTCTCTACAGCCATTTAACTTGGTTTTCTATTGACTGTCTGTGTCTTACCACTTCTACAGTGCTTTACAGACACCCTGCTAATTCTTCCATTCTCTTTTGAAGGAGTGAGACGTTATTCCCATTTCACACACCAGGAAAATGAAGGAGGGAGGTTGTGAAGTTCATAGAAAGCATTCTGCCTGCATCAGACCACAAAACCACAATATCGTCCCTTATTATTACTGTAACCAAAATTCTGTGTCAGCCTCTCATTCTCACATTTGTCCTTCTGAGTATCCTGGACACAAAGACTTCAGTGCATATATACTGTGGTCATGAACAACTTCCTTTAAGCCTGGAGTGCAGTGAAATTCATAAGTCAGGAGACACTCCTATTGCCTGGCAATATAACTACAAAATCAACTACAATTACAAAATCAACTACAAATACTGCACCCTGCAGAATTGAATAAACAGTGTAGCTTCTCTCTGCCTTTTTGAGGAACAGTGCAGTCTTGGATGCATGGAAGGCTTGGGTTGGTGATTTGTTTTGGTGGTTGTTTTTTTTCTTGCATTCTTAGACCAGATGAAACTGGAGATAAGTTTCAACAAACGCCATAGCAGAGCAGAAGCTACTAGTTCAGCTTAAAATACTTGAATATAGAGTTGATTTCTGTAGAAGATTATTTGAAATACTAATACTTGTATAAGCACATGTTTGCAGATCAAATAACATAACTTCCTTTTTTGGACAAAATGTGTTCCAAAATGCTGTTGTGGCTATTACAAAATTAATTTGCACCCACCTCTCTAAACAAAAAAAGAAACAAGCCTCCTCCTACACACCCTCCTGTCCAAAACAAAAATTCTGTTACATGTTGATTTCAATTCAAAACTAAAACCTACAAATTTTTACACATGCATGGATTTTTCTTATATAAGCTATTCCCTTTATACTTCATAAGTAAGATTGCTTTTTTTGCACACTTAACCAAAAATTGAATCTTATAATTAGTATCATAAATGATCTGTCAACTGGGAACAGAAACAACTTTACTGCTATAATCTCACTGTTTCATAACAACTGAGTGACATGGATTAGATTTAACTTACTTCTGTGCAATCCTTAAAGGAAATGGCACAAACTTAAATTGATTAAATAAGTTTGAGAAAAATTGGTTCTTGGACATTACAGCAAAAAGAACTAAATTCTTTGATTAAGTGGCTTGATCTTGTTGATCCTTTACGAATAACGTATTTTTGATAGTATTATATTTTTGAGATGTACAGAATTCTTATTCCACTCACAGTAATCTACATTCCATTCTTCTCTGAAATTATCTGTAGAAAAAAATGTTTTTTCTTCCAAAGCATCTTTTTTTAACAGGAGGATGTTTTTTTAAACATCTATTCTGCGGGTGGTGGAAAAGGCTACTTTTTCTCAAAAAATATTACAAACACTTTGGAAGGCAGATGATTTGATCAGATGATCAGTGATGAAATTATATGTTTTGAGCAAGCAGGGGTTTTTTTCAGCAGTTGAGTTTTTCACTTTAACCTACAGTAACACTTTTTGCATTATTAGAAAAGAACAAGTTAGAGTTATCACCTGCCTGACATTATATGATTGAATCAGTTCTGTAGTAAAATCACCATCATTACTAGTGATTAATTGACAATTGCTTCTCAAGAATAACGAAGAATATGTTTCATTCATCATTGTACATCTAATACACTTTTTTTTTTCCTGATTCATCCAGACTTTAATGACATTCATATGTCAAAACACAGAACTTTTTTTTCCTGGGCCTTCAAAGTTGAATCTATAAAACACTCACTCATAAAACCAGATTAAACAACCTGAAAGGGGGTGCTGTGTGTCTCTAACACAGCTTTACAATACATTGATGTAGAGAGGAGCTCTGTGTGAGAGTCCAAATTAACACTTTAGGCACTAGAAGAATACTGACACAAAATCTCCGTGGCTTTCAGAGCTTTCCTGAGATTACATAAATTAAAATAAGATAATTAATACATTTTCTAAATTAACATGTAATTTCAAAGGTTAAAAAAAGACAGTGGCGTGACCTGAAATGCCTTAGTAGTCCTTGTCTTCACAGCTGCAAATATATCTCTTTTTCTATCTGTCTCTAGTTTTCTATCTGTATCAAAACAATTACTGTATACATTACTCCAGAGGCCCTTATAGGTAACAAATTCCATGTTAAGGTTTTCTGTGGGAATAAGCTAGAATTCCATTTGGCCCTGAGGACTTTCCCCTGTACATGGTCCTGAGCATAGCGTTGGTCTATGCTGAAAAAGAGACACTGTCACTATCATCCATCAATAATTTCTGCAGCAAGCAGGCTCTTGCAAATTTTCACCAATAATTTGGCTATATGGCAATCTCTATGCAGTTATTTAATGAGTATTCAAACATACAGTTATACTATACAGTTATTCAATGAGTATTCAGTCCTTTCAAGTCATTGCTCTGTGATCTGCTTGTATTTATCACACTTTTGAACCTCCTGTTCAGTCATATTCTGAGGGTGCTCCAAAATGAGAGTCATGCTGCCTAGATTGCTAATGTCTTGAGACTGGTACTACCAATAGCACAGACAAAGTCTGTTTGGCTAGGTTGTTCACCAAATGCCTATGTTCAAGAATCTAAACCTTCATTCCCTCATAAAGGTTACGCTTTCCCACATTCTATTTTATTTAAATTTAGAGTAAAAATTCTCCTAGTTACTTGAAAATGTAACAAATTGTACTTAATTCTTAAGACCTGCACTGCTTAGCTGTTCAGTATTGATGAGTCAAAGCAAATTTTTGGCTGTTTGATTTGGCTGTGTGAGGTGGCTTTGCATGTGGGTCAGCTGCCTCCAGCTGGGAATGAACCAGGATGGTCATGGTAACGGGAGAGGTGATGGTTTCATCAGCATCCCATCATCGCCCAGAAGATAGTTATGAGTCAACTGTCTTCCCAAACCCTTTACAGTAAATCCTCTGTCAAAAACATCTGAAAAAGGGATCATAAAGGATTTTCCCATACTTATTTCCTTTGTTACCCAAAACCTGATGAACACATTGAAATCTGCAGGACCATCCATCAGTGAATATCTCATTGTCTGGGCCACATATGCTGAAGTATCTCCAGAGACCTAAATACACACTGCTTAAAGCTTTAGTTAAAGATCAATACACATAATAAATACTTCAGCTATTTTTTTTATTTCTGAGTCCCTGTAAGAGAGCTAAAATGAGGGGTTTATGTATTTTTTACAAAGACCATCTCTCTCACAACCAGTATTCCACTTCCCTGAGCCCTCTAGATGTGATTTTATTTATTACTTATAAAGAAGCTGAAGCGTCTCTCAAACAAACAGAAAGATAGTTCCTCAAATCGGGAATTCCCTGTCTACAGAATGAAGCCTTGGGGCCAAACCGACTGCAGACATAGGCAACCACAGCACCACTTTGTTTAGCTGAGTTGTGCTTGCATATTCTGGCAGCAAATGCTTAATCTTGTGGCTGTAAAATCACATGTTGGTACTGAAACAATTTTGATGTAGTGAATTTGATTAGATGATTTTGCAGCAAGAGGAAAAATTTGCTTATCTGTTTAAATGTCCTCATCTGTTTCAATAGAGTTTCATAATTAACATCTGAAATAACAATTTGAACATTCGAACAGTTATATACTCACTTTATCAGAGGCATATAATTCAAGAGCAAATTATTTACATTTTTCTTCCTGAAGTTGAAAAGCAAGGGCAACAGATTTAAAGGATATAAGAAAATGAAACTAAAACAGCAGTCTATAGTTCCAAGTGCACATGTGAGCCAGAGCACACTTTGTGATGAGCTGGACCTTTCGTTTCTCTTGAAAGACTTCAACCATCTTGACCTGTCTTCAGCATATCCTTCTACCATTCACCCTATAGAAGCAAAAAAGCTTTACATTCCTTATATTCCATCTATTATTACACACTTAGTATTGCAAATGTAAGCACTAAACTTTGAAATGTGTTGACAGTTGTGGGAATTAATCTCTTCTCAGTATGCATACCACAGCCGAATAATATATTTTAGATATTTCATACTTGCAGTGGAAATACATAGCCATAACTTTCAGAACTGCTTTCTCTATGAGGGAAATGGTAAAACATAGATGATACATTTTTCAGGTTAAACTTCACTGTTTGACAGTTTTGGAGTTAAGGTCCTTGGTTTGCTTAGTGAGTATTGTCTTTTTTCTGACAGTAAGATTTATTTTCTTTGTTTCTTTCTATCAGATTTTGTACTGAGTTTTTAAGTAGTGATGTAAGAGGACATTTAAGCCAAACTCTGTGAAATTATGAAGTGTAAAAGGAGACATCTACCTCATTATAGTTTCTGGCTCTCTGAAGAGGTACTTGGGGAGTCAGGCATGGTAAGGGGGTCCAAGGTCATATCACGTCTATCAGGGGATGAGGAAAGTTCAAGGCTGGGATGAAGTGGGGACTTGGTTCAGGGCTGTTGCTGGGCATAGGCATGGCAGCATGGATCCCTGGGACCAAATACCTCGATGTGACATAGTTTAGGAGTTCCTGGAAGACACTATGGATGATATTTTCAAGAACAATTTCCCCATCTTTTCCTTTTTTCTTCTCTGCAGAGACTAGGAAGGGTCTAACACATAGCCCAGCCTGCAGACGACCCCACTGAAGATATGGCAGGAGACAGTGTTAAAGTGCATCACTTCCACGGGGAGGAGCTAACTGTTCCTCTGAACAAAGGAAAGAAGAACTATATAAATCTCGCTTTTTCATTCTTACTGCACTTAGAAAAACTCTCATGGAATAAAAATTGCTCTGGTAATTTGTGTCCAAATGATGGCAGCTTTTGCCTTTGAGTCCTGAACTACAAAGACAAATTTAATGTTTGCATATACTGTGTATATTCTGGGACATTTCTTTGACTTTCAATAATCTCAGCATATTGATATCACATCTTTTCCTCAACAAACATAAGCTAAGTCAAAAATGACAAGCTCTTGAACTACTTCATATTCTTCTGTCATTCTCATCCCCACTACTTTTACTGATTTCTTTATTGAGCATTGATGTAAGGACATCCATTACTTAATGCTGCAAAATACACCCAATTAAATTAAAAGCACAATTAACAAAGGTTTTCGTAAATCTGTTTCAAGTACAAAGAGCATAAATGTATCATCCTGAGATCTACCATGCATATTTATGTTCTGTCAGCTGTTTTTATCAGAAACTTAAACAGACCACATAATTTCTGGGCCTCTCTCCCAGGCTGTGCTGGGGTGTGCCTTCCCCCAGGCCCAAGCACTGGAAAAGTATTCAGTCCATAGAACTGATTCCAGTGTAACACTTCAACTTTATACATGAAATATAGTGAGACGCCAGTGTCCTAAAGAGCAAGAGTGAGATCAGCAAAACCCAGCTGTGAATGAACATAGTTTTGTTAGACGGAGTATACTTACCAAGGACCGTTCTGCATCTCTGGGGAGAAAGTTCCCCTTGGTGCAATTCCATTTGGTTGAATCAGTTCTACACCCCCCCACACCAAGTCTGAACATGTCTGTGTTCAAATGAGTGCTTTGTCATATAGTCATGAACAGATTTCTACATCTGCAACTGTTTGCAGACTCTGACCCAGGAGTTGGTGAAATCGCCACATTCCAGACAAGTTTTTTTTTGATCATTTCTCTTCAAGGGTTTAACATACTTGGCATCTCAGCTACAATTTTTTTCTAAATTAATTTAGATATTAATCACTGACACCATTTGGTCAGCATGATGCCATTTAAACTAGAATCTGATCTACTGCATGACAGAGTCTCTAGAGTAATTCTAAATGAGCTCAAGGTGTCTCGGAATTGAGCAAAAGCATGTGTATGTAAGCACATTCATATATTTTATGATCAACAAGTTTTAAAATCATATTCAAATTCAATCCTTCTACTTGCATGCTTAATGTGACCTGTAGACCTATTATGCTATTAGAATTTCATTGGGGGTTTTGCTTTGATCTATACATTCCTTTTCCTGCAAGTTAGATCAAAGCCTACAGGATCAGAAACAAATCCGGGATAGGGGGGAGAAAAAGTGGGCCCCTTCTGTTAGGATACTTTCCACATTATTTCTATGGTCAATTTATTTAAAGAGGGCAGGAGAGCTGGTATGCATGCATGAACAGTGTATAGGTTCAACTTACTCATAATTAATTGTGAATGGAATCTGGCTCATGAAGTACAGGAAAACAGCAACACATAAGGCCTCCACTTATTTTATGGGTAACATGTTGTACTTTCTGCCAACTCCAAGGGAAAACAAATACTGTTTTCCTGTAGAAATCTTGATGGACTGGAAAAACAAATTCCACCAAGTGGATGTTGATTTTGCCTCTCTCTGAACAGTGTCCAGGAATTAAATAACTGAACCATGATGTTATAGCAAGTAGCTGGAACTTTTTAGACATAGATATAATCAAATTTGTTTTCACACTTCTTCTAACATACAGACACAAATTAAAATGAATGAAAAGATGTAATCATTTGCAGAAGTAGGTTTGTTATTTCTTTCTGGCAACTCTTTCAATCCATGCTCTGTAGACTCTGAGGACCTGCAGACTATTTATACAGTTTCTGAGAAAAGGAGTTGAAGATGTCATCTCTGCAGTCAATAGGTTTATTCTCTCAACATCCTCTGGAAAACTTTTAGGGATCCTGAAACTGCACCCCGTAGAACTGTAATTCTTCATTTTATGCTACTTCAAAATTTAGGTATGTCAGATGAGGCACCAGAAATAAAAAATGAAATCATTTAAAGGTTTTGTTTTGGAGTGCTGGAGGCCCCTTTTTTAAGGGACAACACTCTGATCAGGATTCTCAGCCTAAGGGCAGATTTGTACAGCAGTACAAAACACCAACGTAACCCCTGCGCACTGCCCCCCTGCTTGCAGGCAGCGGGATGTGTACGCCCCTGCACATACTGCCAGGCCCTCTGCCAGCAGCCAGGGTGCAGCTCAGGGCCTTTTGTGGGTCCCTGGCCCCTTTCTCAGGGCCCCACGTCCCTTTTGCTGCCAGCTCTGCTGTGGCTTCCTCTTAATTTCCCACGGCCCTCCCTCGCCAACAACACATTGGAGAGTAGCAGGCGACTCTTGAACGTTGCTGCACTAAGACGATAGTTGATTAATTGGATTTCAGTTCTCTGTCTGTTTATGCGTGAGGCAAAGGAAGGCCAGCTGTGGTGAAGAAACCCTCTTGTACTGAGCGTGTCAGCAGCTTGTATTTCACCTCAGCTGGAAGTTGCGTGGCCTGGCCAAGTGTCAGAACAGAGACTGTGTAAACAAATGTACAGATGATTTTTTTTTTCCCTTACACAGCAGAGCTATAACAGCTGTGTTCATGTTGGCTCAGCATGCGTATGACTGTGTTGCAGTGACTAGAAAGATTCAGGCCTTAGTTCCATTTTTAGTTTACTTTCCACTTTTTTTTTAATAGAGAGGAAAGAATGGCTTTAACTTTGCTAGGAACACATAAGTCCTTCTGCATTCCTGTTGACAATTCATCACTGATAGATTTTTTTTTTTTAAGCTTCTTGCATCACATCATCAGATTTCTAAGAATAGAGCATTATTAGGTCTTACACACTTTTCCAAAACACTAGAGTTTTTCCCAGTGTCAAGGGATGGGATCAGTTGCTAGAAAGTGTGATGCTTTTAGAGTCACCATTTTTTATATGGAAAGAGAACATTCTGTTGCACACATAAGGATCTATGTAAAGCTTATATACTGCTGCTACAACTCCATGGATACTATTTTTCAACTTTTTTTTATTATACTCTGTTATACTTTTTTGATCTTGAAAGAGAAACCCACACCATTCACGTTCTCATACAGAGAAATATTAAACTATATGTCATGTTCTGAAAGTCTGATTTTTATGACCATATAATAATTAGTATATATAATATATAATTAGTAATATATGTATTATATTACAAAATATAATAACTATGTGTTCCTAGAGTGCTTCTTTGAAATAGAAGTTCCGTTATTCTGATAATTTTAGTGTATTTTTTTAAGTTATAGTCACTGTGAATCTTTAATTATGTGTTTGGGGAATTTGTCTAAGCCAGTTTAATCCAAAATTTGTTAAAAATTCATTATGAATTATTATTTGAAAGCAAATTTTTTTTACATGTAAAAAAATATTACATTATGCTAATTATTTGCCACATGATAAGTGAATGGCATAGAAACTGTAGCATCAGCTTCTTGTACTCATTCCAGTGCCTGGAAGCATTGGTTGGTTTTGTCCTCTGCATTTTACATAACACGAGTACCTCTGAGGAACAAGTGTTCATAATCTAATCTGATCTAATGGAAGGGAGCTTAATCACATGGATGTTTTAAGGAATACTGAATTCATACAAATATTTGTCAGAGCAATAACTCTTTCATCTGGGTACCACACACAGAGGAAGATTTCTGATGTTGCGTAAGATCCCTTAGATCCCATTAGGTTACTCTATTAGCTCCTAGTATTTAAGGAGTGATAAATTTATTATTCTGTAGGGAAAAAAGTATGGAAAACAAAAAGTGTTTTGCTCCTAGAGGAGGGAAAATTCATTTTTCTGTTCATATATGCAGTGAAAAAGGGCAATATTTTGAAGGAATCTGAAAATTTAAAGAAAAATAATTGTTGCAAAAATAACAAAACAACTTGCTAGAAAGTAGTGATGATTGTTTTTAAAGGATAATTTCACTATTGAAATTGAGAAGGTGATTTAGAAGGGGAGTCATTGCCAGCAAGCTGTGATATTCCAGAAAAACTGGCTAAGAGAATGACCCTCAGCAAACTGTCTCAAGGCAAAATTTGGGACAATTTTGATTTTGAGAAACTGTTTCTGTGATTTTTTTTTTCAGAGTCTGATTAATTCACAGATTAGTAAACCGCAGAGAAAATGCTTTCTCTGGTTACCCGTGCTACAGTTTTTATCTGGTAAGGTTAGTTAGATTTTTACACGCTCCATATGCTGTGCTTCATACAGAGAGCTTGTCCAGAAAACTTACTGGTCTTGAGAAGACACTGTGCTTTTCTAGTCCCCTTTGACAGAACGAGATAAACCACACAATGGCACCCTTGCTGAAGCATAAAGGTGACCACAAGACGAGCCAGAGCACAGAAACAGTTCAACTATGCCACTTCTGGAGTATTTTCCTTAGGAAGGCCTCAGACTGAGCCTTCTAGTTGCACAAGCCGAGGCTGGAGCTATGGGGCACCTTTGTATGGTGAGGGTGACCGAGGGGAGATGAGCAGGGTACTGCACGGTGGTGTTGTGCTGATCTGAAAGTGTTCCCAGTGGATGGGCTGTGAGGTGAGGCAGGGAGCCTAAAATCCCAGCCACCTGGAGACAGTTTTGAAAGAGCTGTGGCCTTGAAGGTGGTGACCTAGTTACATTCCCATCTGCCTACTTTTGTTTTGCACAGGGCTATGGCACTGTGTCATTCCTATTAGGACCTGTTGTCTAATGTGTTGTGCTGCTAAGGTCCAAGACATGAGCAGTTGGGCACTAGGCTGTGCGTCTGCTTCTGTGCCAAATTCATCCCAAACTGAATTTAGCATAGTGACCATTGGGCTACTGGTAGATAGCAACGACGAAACTCCCATTGGCCTTCACATTTCACCCATTTACATTGTCTAAATTCTGGAAACACATGATCTTTATGAACATTAGCAGGACAGAAGAATGGAGAACGGAAATAGGAAAAACTCAGTAGCAGCTTTGTCAGGGCTGATGCAGTGGTTCATATGTTGCTTCTGCTCTTTAGCTGGGGAAGAATTTTAATGATTAAAGTCCTTTATTTTCTTCCTACTGGTCTAGTCAGTCTAGCAGAGATTCCTTCATGACACTCCAATGATTTACAGGAGCAGCAGCCTTGCCTACAGCTGGACTAAATCCAGAAAACAGCTCTTAAACTACTTTGTGTAACAGCAGCCAAATTCCACACACCAGTCAGAAAATTCACACAACATAGAGATCATCTGAGTGCTTGAGTGTTCTGATACTTACAAATATATTCAGTTATTCCATTTTAATTTGCTGCAAAGTCTGGGCAGAGCTTGAAATATATTCACTTTCAGACTCAAAGTTGTTACAGCCTGGGGTAGGCAGCAGATAAAGCTCCCTTCGCAGGATACCTTTCAACACCACCTATACTTTTCTTTGAGTTGTTAAGATCTAACTTGACAATAGTTTGAGGAGAGTCTATTGTTTTTAAGTTTATTGTGTTAGGAGTAGGACAGATTTTCTGGTCTTATTTCACTGTTTTAATAAATTTTTAAAAAGTTGTTGCTGATACAAAAGTAACCTTCATCGGAATTTCATTTTACGCAATAAATAATCTTTTAATTAATTGATTTCCAGACAATTTACTTTAAATTAGAAGCACGAGGTGTGTCTTGTGAAATGCCAATGTCTTGCAATTGCAAAGAACTCTGAGGCTGTGATGCATGCCAGTTGTCCTGCAGGAGGACTCTCAGTAGCTATTCAAGACCTGAATGTTCACTTTTCGTTACCTTAGGGCTTTTTTATTATTTTTGTGCCTTCTTCCCATGCAGTGCAATCTCTGATTCAATGTGCATAGTGCTATCCATATGAAACCAGTTCTTTGCACTAGATATTTTAAAAAAGAAAAAGAAAATGTTTTAGTCAATATAGTATAAAGTAATCGCTGATGCAAAGACCTCATTACATCGTTGTATTTGTTAAGACCAGAGGAGACAACTCTGCTACAGAGCAGTGTACTCAGGAACCAACGTGTTTAAATGTTAACTCAGATGAAACCATTTATCTAACAATCAACACAAATACAACCTAGATCATCTTAATGTTATTTTTTACTATACACCTAAAGGAGGCTCCCCACTTACAAGTCTCATTTAAGAAGAGCTCTGTGTGGTACAGCACCACAGGAGTCACATAGTAAGGCCCATTACACCAAACGTGGGCAATGTGATTTGTAGTTACAGATATGTATTTACAGTTATATATATATGTGTGTGTGTGTAACCATAGTTGCAAAGAAAAATGCCATCAAGTTTTTGATAGAAAACATAGGACCATGAAAGTTAAGACAAGTCATTGACACGGAAAGGATTTGACAAAATACCAAGCAGCTTCCTGATCTCTTTTCCCAACTGTCCACAGTCATACTACTTAGCTATTTTGAAAATAGAGTCCCCTTATAAGATCTAGGCTTTCAGGCTACTGGAGCCTTTGAGGATTTACTCAATGCAGCGAGAGACTACCAGGATGCTGGCATTTATTTCCCAAGTCATGCAATTGCCTTCAGAGCTGTGAAAGCCAAAGCACATCTGCTGAGTCACAAAATGGTTGAGGTTGGAAGGGACCTCCTGCTCAAATCAGGATCACTGAAGGAGCCTGCTTGGGCCATGCAGAGTTCAGTCGTTTGTATCTCCAGATATGGAGAACCCACAACCTTCCTGGGCAACCTGTTCACTGCCTTGTGCATTCCCTATGTAGCCTTTGTTCAGAGTAGAAGTTTCATTGAAGTCACCAGTATATTCACTTCTAGTCCCCCTCGACCTAAGAAGAGAAAATGTGCTGACAGCAAGTCATATGAGATAGTGAACAGTTAGCCAGAAAAACGGTGTAGGCCCCAAACTAACAAAACATAGGAACCAACTGGCAAAATTAAGTGCTTAATACCAGAAAGTTTTTTTGAGGAGGCTGTGTAGGAAGAAGCTATACTATACAAAGGAAAAGTATATTATTACTAACATCTCATTTGACTGGCAGTTGCATCACAGTTAGCACAGTTGCACACATATAGCACTGCCATTAACTCTTTAATTGCTGATGTTTCATATCTTTTCAGAGCTGTTTCATCCCCAGTCCTGTTGGTCATTAATTAGAGATCTACAAGGCAAAACTGTGAACTGTTTTCTGCTATGAAGTATGTAGTATGATGTCTAAACACTCAGTCTGTTTCTAAATCTTCAGCTTTTATAGCTATCAAAGCAATCTTCCAGACCATACAAGTGGCAGTGTTCTTAAACACTCTGTCCATAAAAGCTCTCCAAAATCATTTTTTTTCTATCATTGTCCTGGAATTTGATAGTGCTTTGCAACAATAGCAACAAAACTCAACACGTGTTTCTCTGACTTTAGAAGGAAAGGTCTGCAAGCCATTGCTATAACTCCTGATAAAAACACCAGTTTTTGCTCTACATCTGTGGTGCTTATTTTTTTTTAAAGCTAATGATTTTTAAGTGTCATTATAATCACCTTCCTAGTTTTTTGTTTGAGGTTTTAATGTTCATTTCTAGTGTCCTTCCCAGTTACAGACAGTTCTGGAAAAAATATTTTTGATACAGCTATCTTAAAATAAAATTTAAGCAAAATAAAACATGGTATGGATGACCAGAAGATAATATATTTGCGGTAAAATGGAATTTTAATGTGAATCACCAAAAAATGTATTTTCTTCTGGAAAAAAGTGTATGTGGAAGATTGCTGACATTTTCTGAGGAACACAATTTTGATGTAAAATTCTCAGATGGCTGAACTCATTAATATTTCTTGCTAATGTTTTCTAAATCTGGAAAGAGAATTGTAGCATAAGAGACAGCAACTTTTAGTCATAATATATAACAGTGGTATCTAAATCCACTTTAGCTGGAGATATACCTGAATTTGTATTGCCTGTATCTGGATCACTGCTCACAGTACAAATGTTTCTCTCCAATAAGCAAACAACTTCTGCATGAAACCTTTTCAATAGTATTAGGAATAGGATCAACACTACGTCTTCTGCTGCAGACTGTAACAGCTCCCTGTAAAATGGCTACTGATCTCTGCAGAACAGACCTCTCAGAAACAGAAAGCAGCAGTATCCCAAGAACAGAGGCAATCATAGTGGCATAAGTCACACTCATTAAATCCAAATAGCCGCAGTTTCAATACAATTCTATTTCAGTTCAAATTTCCAGTCCTCGAGGAACTGGAGCATAGCCTTTGGAGCATGTATTTATATGAGCATGATATTCAAACTCAGCTTTTACACCTGAAGTGTCAGTGCTCATGTCCATTTTAATCATTTATGACCATTTGCTATTGCTTCAATAAGCCTCACAGGTCTTTTATTTTTTGTCGGCTTCAGAATACAGTGAGATGTCAAACCTAATTTTTCTCACAGCTCCTGCATGCCAGTAGTTTGCCATCAGAGGATATATTGGACTGAATCATTATGCTATTTCCTACTTTTATAAATGCACTACTTTTATAAATGCAAGTGCATTTTCAAAAACTGAGTATCACACTTTCCTGGTTGCCTGCAGATGAGCCGTGGTATACCAATGGAATTTAACCTTATGTCAAATTTTGGATCCTTGCAAGGCTGCTCAGGAACTGTGAAAGGTTCAACGAGACGAACTTCTGAGGTCCCTTCCAAAATGGGCTGATTTATAATTCCATGATTTATCATAGGAAATTTGTACCTCTATAGCGCAAGTGACAGCAAAGATTGAAGCACGTGCCCAAGCTCATTCCTCAGGTGATGGATTTCAGTAGAGTTTTCGAAAAAGTTATTTGGTCCAATGTCTGTGGATATAACTTCTCTTATTTTGATTTATAAAATGTTCAGTAGAAACAACCAGAGGATTTTACAGAGTAATGTATCACTTAGAGCAACAATGGGAAGCAGAATGGAGGCCATCTTACCAGGTTAAATATTTAATGAAACGCAACTTCTATATTAATGGTAATTCTCCCATTGATCTTAATAAATTTAGGGATAAAATTGAAAACCTGAACAGATTTCTGCACCTTGTGCGTTTCCTTTTCTGAGTTAACAATGAAGAGGAATTGTTTTATAAAGTGCTTGTTACCCTTTAACAAGAGGTTTGGACAGCTAAACAAGGCAATGTGATTAAATTAAAGGCTCAATAAAAAGGAACCAAAGAAAGCTAACTGATAGAATCACAAAGAAATAAGACAAGAAGAAAAAATCTTCTCTGCCTGGATCTTCCCAATCTTCCTGCACCTCTGAGTCTAAACTGAGATAGAGGTGGGAAATCCTCAATCATTCTCAGGTAGCATCCTCAAGATCTTGAGTAGTTGGTGAAAAGCACTGTAAAAGAGATGTTCCATACTTTCAGTAGCAGACTATTTAAAAACAAAATCCAGATGTGTAACTTGGTAACTAGGCAAACTATTTGTCTTGTTTTCCTGATGCACTGAAAACATACAATAACCTTTCACAAGGATTAGCAGACATCATAGTTTGAAAAATATTCTTCAGCTTAAGTGAACATATCTTCATCTGTGAAGCCATTACAGTAATCAAGTTTTACATGCTATCTGCAAATCAGACAGGATTCAAGCAGTTTATGTTTGCATTATCTCTTTGTATGGATTTTCCCTCTCAGAAAAAAATTTCACGTAATATTTAAGACAGTTTCAGTTTATGGTTTTGTGATTTGGAGGAGTGCACAGAAAGCTAAGAATGCCAGACTTCCTCTAAAAGAAATGTACTTTCACAGACAAAGCTAATGACTTTCAGAAGGAAGTGGAAGGAACAGTGGAGGAAATTGTCCCACATGCTGTCTCTAACACAAGGCCCCTCTCACATCACCTCTCTACTATTGTTAGGCAAACCTAAAGGTTATCATCACTGCACCTAACAGCTTGACACATTATTTCATCTTCTTCTTTATCACTAATACCTTACTTGGCTGCAGACATCAGGAGAGAAAGATCTTACTTGCCACACACAATCCATTGCACGTACGGCCTCTGTGTTACCTAGCAAGGTACATTTGTTTCATTCACAACTTAAAATAATGCAAGGCACAAGTCTGTCTGCTTGTGAAGACCTTGACAAGGTTGAGGGGTTCTTCTGTCTGCAGAGCCCCTGGATTGCTGTAAGCTGGGATCTAGCCAGGACTCTGGCCTCCCACCAGGACAATGGGCATGTGCCACTGCCCAAATGGGAGGGATTTTTCTGTATTTCTACACTTTTAATGATGCTGTGGAGCATTGCTTCCCACCAAGATGCTGCTCCAGTTGCTCTCGTTCTGCAAGGATTATCCTTACCTGGGTGGCTTTGAGAACACAGAGCTCAAGCACAAGAAAGGCACTATTTATATACTTCTAGTTTACAACACACTTTCTTGGAGAGGCTCACACATATGATTCATTGAATTCCATTAGATGCAAGTGCCCTAAGTTGATGTCATTTGCTGCCCCATTAGTTCAGGCCAAAAGTTAGTCTAATTGATACAAAAATCTCCAGATTTGAGCCATGCAGTGAATTTGCTATTGGCCTCAGAAGTTCAGAGATCCTAAAAGTACTGCTACGTATTGGGAAACATCAGGCACAGGGAATTAAGTGTAGGCTGGGTGAGCAAGTTATTAAGGCAAATTTAGACAGGCCAAAGTTTCCTGTACTTATGAAAGGTGAACCTGGCTGTTTGTGCTAGTGATGGAATTAAACTGAGGCAAAATGTTGGTTTAAGTAATTTGCTGCTAATTGTAATAATGCTTCAATGCCACTGCATTAGCAGATAAGTGATTCATCACTTAGGCTATGAGCAACTGGCTTTTCAAGGCACTCTTTCAAGTGGGCAGAAAGCCAGCTGCTGTGATAGGCATGCCTTAGTCTCTGACTCCTAGATCAGCATACCACTCTAGGAGTTTGTAGCTGAAATATGATGAGCACAATCTGCTTTAAATTAGCCCTGATTACACACAACTTTCCATTAAATTTTAATATACAACTCAGAGAAGTTTGCTCTTCTACAGCACCTTGTTTGTTTGGTACAGTGAGCACAAACGACCTATTGAGGCAACGATTAAAATGAAGAATTGGGCACAGCTGTACCTTTCACCTCTGATGAAATGTGGGACCTTTCCAACCTTAAAGCTCTACTAGGTTCCATGTTCTCGTGATTTGCTGCTGTTGGCAAGGCTTGGTGTTCGCAACAGCTCAGGCTACGGTAAATGCCAAGACTGCAAGCTGATAACAGCGCTGGAGCAGTTGAACATCTACCAAAAAAACCCTGTCTCAACAACCACTGCACTGTTATGCACCTGTTACCAGGTTCGGGACTGATTAGAGACACTGTTCCTTCCTTGTACTCGCATATTACTCAGACTAAGTAGGAGTTCTTTGTAAAGCGCCTCCAGTGTTTTCAAGGGTCTACTCAAGGAGTAACTACTAGTCAGGATGAGTGATAGCAATACAGTTCGGGGGTTTGTTCTCAGTGGTATTTTGCAGTTTTAGGAATTTCTTCTATTAAGATTATGTGTACACTTTGTAGCCAGTTTTAGCATGACTTGACTGTGTGGATATTAAAGAATTCAAAATTAATGCAATGATACAGAAAATTCTCCACTAACACCTTGACTACCCAAGAACTTTGTTCATCACAAGACAAGAATTTTGTAGAAGAATATTCCCCAAGGGTGTTTAAAAATTTCATCTTTAGAGAGTCTTACCACATATGTTTTGTGAGTTATTTTATTCAGCTGCTTCTTGTAACAGCTTTGACAGACGTATGATAAAATTTGTCCTCCTGCCCAGAATGCAAAACAAGTCCCAGTTCCCAGACTGGTTTTCTCTCACTTCTTTAAGATTTTTCTCTTAATGATTGGTGTTATAGTACTATACCATAACTTTCATGTGTGTCTGTGATCTATCGTATCATCTGATCTATCATATTATACCAATTTTAATCATATTTTTGGTCTGCTTCAACAGAAATTTAACATGTGTTCTACTATTAGAAGGTGTTTCATATTTTTCTCAGCTCTCAAAAATTGTCTCTGGATAGTTCTCTGTATCTCCACATAAAACACTACCAGTGTAAATGTCGTAGTATTTAAGAGCAGCCATAAGAGGAAAATATGCGGGCTGTGACAGGGAGGGAAGTTGTTTTGTTGCTGAAATATAAGTAGAGCCACACAACTTTCTTAGCCCTCTCAAACAGCCCTTTATCAGATTTATTTCACAGAATTTAATTTATTTGTGTAAAATAAACCTGTGTTACACATTTTTAAATTAATTAATTCCACCAGAAAGATGCTATAATCTGACCTGCTGTTGACTTAACTGCAGGAAATCAGATTTAAAAAGCAATATTGACAAAATAGCTAATAAGCAAAATAGAAAACTGCAGCACTTACGCACACTGATAGACTCAAATTAGTTTCTAGTTTTACCAAGGAGGCTTGAGGTGCAAAAGAGGAAGATTTCTGATGAGAATTGTTATGAAGGCATACTCTTTCACCCTTGTATAACTCTTCTTTTTGCTGGAGACAAATAATAATAGTAAATAGTAAAATAGTAAAACATTGTAATAAAATAGTAAAACATTGTTTAATAGTAAAACATTGTAACCCATTCACAATACTAAGGCCCTACAGTGATTCTTGTGTATGTTATCACTAAATGATATGGAGACTTTTACATTTCTGGTTTGATCCTCATAGACAGTGCCATGAAATAAGTCACAACAAAGTGAATTCAGCTGGAGAAATTCTGTAATACAATGGGGTTGAGGCACAAAGACCAGTGCACGGTGCACAGACTTCTATGGCCAGTGTGTAGCTGACTTATTGTGCTTCAGGTGAGACTACTTGGTTGAGCTTCTAAGCACTGCAGCAATACAAATAGACAAGACTAGCAGCTGCATTACCTTCTCTCTCTGTTTATTTCAGGAATAAACATGATATTCAGGAAGCTTTTATATGCTGGCCAGATGCCCTATTGTGTCCAAAGTCAGGGTGAAATCATATGGATCAGTGATACACAGAATTTAATCAAGTTGTGGCAACAGAGGGTTGGTTTTACTTTCCTACTAGGTGAAGTGAGAAACAACAAGGAAGAATTTTCACTGGTATGTTCTCGATATCTTCTGCCTCATTCTGACTTTTGAGTTTCAAAAGTCATAAATCATACTTAGAGCTTCTAGGGTATTTTCCTTTTGAAGAATCTCATTTAAATTCTCCTAAAATCTTTAATAAATCTTTAGGCTGTGCAGTGAGCCAAGAAGTGATCAGCAGGCAATGCTGCAATCCTATCCAAGACCCAGCTGCAGTAGGTCACTAGACTACGGTGGTACAGCCCATGGCACTGAGTGAACAGCTACAGACAGGAGTTGCTGCCCCAGAGTAGGAAGGGACACTGTGTCTTCATGACCATGTATGCAAAACTCACAGGACATGACTGAACCACACCCTTTGATGTGGATTTCCAGGGGGCATTAATGACACCTGGTGTTTTCTGCATGGGTATACTTCTCATTGTGCTCCTGTGGGGAAAATTGTCCTAAATGACCAAATTACTTCTGGTTTTTTATGTCACATGTATCACATACATAGATAAACTTCAGGTTTTAAACTTTCCATAGATAAACTTCAGGTTTGGATTAACTTTCTAAAGCACTGAAGTATTTTTCAAACTACATTTGAATATTTAATCTTCTGTTCAGCCCTTCTCAGGTCACATTTGATCCCTACACTCATCATGGAACTGTCAAATATGTAGCATCAACTTATTTCCTTCTCCAGTTTTCTGTCTTTCCATCTCTGCTCATATTGCCTTCTTGCCTTCTTTCTATTTAGATCTTTTCCAGAGACCCAGTTTGTTTGTGATCTCACAAGCACAGTAATCAGCTGTCTTCACCACCCACATATTTAAGATGAAGAAAGTGAAAAGAAAAACGGTGACATTTTCTAAGGGAGTGTCAGAACATTCTACCTTGTCTGCGTTTATTTCCTAAATGGTTCAGACAGAGACATTTGATTTTGTTTTGATTTTGGTGGGGTTTTTTTGTTTGGTTGATTTTGTTGGGTTTTTTTAATATAGCAGTAGCTTAAAAAACATAAGTAAGAATAATTCAATTACTATGTATTTCAGAACAGTCTAGAAATTCGTCAGTTCTACACACATTCTTTTATATCCTGTGACTATATAAAGGAATTCTTGTCATGAAACCCCCTGCCTTGGAGAGTTTGCAAGGTGAATCTTATGGATGTTTTTTTCCTGTTATTTCTTTATCAAGATGTATAAAATCCATGGCATTAGTGTCAGCCTAAGAAGGCTTTTCTGGGAAATAGGATATGCTGAGCCAGCTGAGGTAGTGGGGACTTCCTCACCTAAGCCCATAAAGAGTCTGAGAACCTCTGGGCATTCAAATACTGCAAATCAAAGTGAATCTCTTCAGTGAGAGGGGGCATAACTTGTCTCTTTCCACAGAAGATCAAAGGACCTGATGGGAAGATTACTATCAGTAAACAAGACAAAGTCTGGTATGAGCATATACTTTCAGTGCATTGATGCATCTCCCTGTAACTTTCTTTCACTGTTTCATCATTATCAAGCATCACTCTGCTTTCCTAACTGCTGAGGACGGCACAAGCCCTTTGGAGCCAGTTGCTTCTGCTGACAGTAAGGAGGACCATTAATCTGTAACACCTCCTGCTGCACGACTGCAAAAGCAAGACACCCAAAGTCTTAAAACATAAAGCTGATAACACTGTAACTTACTTGGAAAGTCCTGTCTCCAATGGCAAGAACACAATGTTCTATTCTGGGAGATGATTGTTTCCCCAAAGCATTCTCGTTTGCCTAATGCACTTGCTGAAAGATAGGACATTATCTGCCTACACATAAAATGCAGGAGTGGTGTTATTTCTCCAATTTGCATTATTCATTCAGAAGGAAAAAGCTTTTCTTGTCAAAAGGAAGCTTGTTGTGCTGACTTGCTTTGTCTATTATTAATAAATAACTGAAACATTATTTTAGTCATCTAAATGTAGAACAATGCGTTTTATTTGTTTAAAAGCCAGAGAGAAGTGAACAACCAAAAGTTAATTTTAGTAAAATAGAATACAGTAAATTCTACAGAAAGACAAATTTGTTACAAGTTTTTACCTGCAGAAAGGGAAGGGGAAAAAAAAAAGACATGAATGAAGAAAATAAAGTTCTGAGAGTTGAGGGTACTAAATCATTACTTTTGAAAATATGCTTTGTGAAAACAGCAGGGCATAAAAGGCAGACAAGAGAAGACCAGGATCAAGACAGGACAGAATCACAGAATGGTTTGGGTTAGAAGGGACTTAAAGATCATCTAGTTCCAACCTCCCTCCCATGGGCAAGGATGCCATCCACTAGATCAAGTTGCTCAGGGCCCCATTCAACACAGCCTTGAACACTTCCAGGGAAGGGTCACCCACAACTGCCCTGGCAGTCTCTTCCAGTGCTTCATCACCCTCTGAGTAAAAAATATCTTCCTAATATGTAATCTAAATACTCCTTATTTCAGTTTCAAACCATTCCCCTTCGTTCTGGCACTATTTGGCATATAAAGAGTCCCTCTCATTTTTATAAGCTCCGTTAAGGTACTGAAAGGCTGCAATGAGATCTCCCCAAAGCCCTTTCCTCACCACGCTTAAACAAACAAAACTCAGCTCAAGTGCATAAATGTGGGAGCTACACACTAACCTTAAAAACTAAGTATAGACACTTCCCTCCAGTTGGTATTTGATATTTAATACTTTCATATGAGATACTTAAAATAGTGGATTTTGTGTTATTCCCAGAGTACTAACATTTTCAATACCTTGAGTGGAAATAAGTTACTAAAAAGTAACTTATTTTAAGAAAACAACAATAAAGGGCACAGTACAAACGTGTTGCACTCCGTATACTCCGACACACATAGTGGATGGTGACTGTAGTGGCAGGTCTAACTCTAAGGCACACATAGGCCATTCCTCATCAGAGAAAAATAGTAAGATAAACACGGGTATGTCAGAACTCATTATCACAGGGAAGTCCAGGTAGGCTTTTCCATCTCAGCAGAGGAAACATCTAGGTGGGGTCAGTTGCTGCGGCATCGTGAAATTGCCCACCTTCCAGCTGGTAATTTCGAAGGACCAGAGCATGTTTACTTGAGGGAAGCCTCTCTGCTCTCCACAGGCAAGCCACCATAGAATAATCTTTCTAGCCTCCTTTTTTTCTTTTTTTTTTTTTCCCCTGTGGCTTAGGATTTGCAGG
>VZRE01006564.1:0-23970 GCA_013396775.1 Cephalopterus ornatus
TGATCCTTGTGGGTCCCTTCCAACTTGGGCATATTCTGTGATTCTGTGGGTTAGAATGCTCCTGCAAGAGTGTACCCTCAGCATGTTTGCTGCTCAGACAAAACTGGAATGCATGATTAATAAACCAGAGGGTTGAGTGCTGAACATAGGGACCTTGGCAAGTTGGAGAAATGGGCTGACAGGAGCTTCATGAAGTTCAACAAGAAGTGCCAAATTCTTCATCTGGGGAGGTACGAGCCCAGACACGACAAAGTACGGGGGCTGGCCAGCTGGAGGGCAGCTTTGCAGAAAAGGCCCTGGGGCTCCTGGTGGATACTGGGTAAAACATGAACTAACAATGTGCCATTGTGACAAGGAATGCTAGTGGTATCCTGGGTTGTGTTAGGAGTGTAACCAGCAGGTCAAGGGATCCTGCCCCTCTGTTCAGTACCTCTGAGGCCACACTTTGAATATTTTGTCCAGTTCTGGACTGTGCAGTACAAGAGAGACATGAACATACTGGAGAGACTTCTATGAATGGCCACCATAATGATTAAGGGACTGGAGCATCTTTCGTATGGGAGAAGCCTGAGAAGGTTGTGCCTGGAGAAGAGAAGGTTCAGAGGGGATCTCACCAGTACCTGAAAGAAGGATGCAAAGAGGACAGAGACAGACTCTTGCCAGTGATGGGAACAGGGGCAATGGGCACAAACTGAAACACACGAGGTTTCCTCTGAACATCAGGAAAGACTCTTTAGCTGTGAGAATGACTGAGTACTGGAACAGGTTCCCCAGAGAGTTTGTGGAGTCTCCATCAATGGAGGTCATCAAAAGCTGCCTGCACATGGTCCTGGGCAGCTAGCTCTAGGGGGCACTGTATGAGCAGGGAGTTTGGATCAGATGGTCTGTAGAGCTCCCTTCCAAACTCAAACATTCTGTGATTCTGTGACTGCTGAGGCAAGTGCTTGAGGCAAGACGTGTGTTTGATTTTTGTAATTTTCCCTGTGGAACTTTTTAGAAGAAATTAGTCTACTTCTTAGCTTTCCTCCTTCTTACCCTAGCGTTTGGGGTTTTTTAGCTGCACAGTAGTTCAGCTTCAAAGAGCAAGCCAAAGGGAAGTGCCTTCCTTTGTCTTTGTGGAGTGTCCTTTAGTCCGTTGCCAGGGGCACTTAAACAATAAAAACAATGTGAATTCACCCTCTTTTGGGTGAAAGGTGACCTGGACTGTTGTTAACCTCCTGAACAATTGCTTTATTAGGTGGTGACTTTATTAGGTGGTGATGCAGAAGATAGGTGGATCATTGCTTCTCCTGCAACAGCTTTCATTTTCAAAAGAATTCACAAACTGAATCTGCTCAGAAGATGAGTAGGCAGTTTGGATATCAAGTGAATATATATGTATTTCTTACTAGTTCTTTATGTAATCCTTCAGGGCTAAATTACTTAAGTGGATTGGATTGCCCTCAGCAGTATTTTAGGTACACTTCTGTTGTTCTTTGTTGCAGGAAATATGTGCACTTGTCTTAGGAAAACTGCACTGAATTTCTTCCATGGTGCAGGAAAGTAAAACTCAGACAAAACAATAATTAATTTGAATTAAAGGATTATTAACTCTTACACAAATACTAACAAAATATTACAGGGACATCTTTACTTGAAGTATTTTTTTTTTTTTTTATGACAGCATTTCTTGCCTGTAGTTACTGAGAAGGAAATGTTCAGCTCTTTGATTTGGATGTTCATCCTGCTCTGCAGATCCGTAGCAGGTATGTTTCTTGATTATTAGCACCTGTCTTGTCATAAGAAAATTTTCCAAAAGATGATGTCCTCCAAATGAAATTTTGAAGAGTTCTGAAAACAGAGAAGTGTATTTTAAAAGTAGATCAAGTAAGTAGTGTACAGTATATGTAGAGAAATTAATTTATGGCAGTCCTGATGTCCTCTTGTGTACAGATTTATTTATGAAACTTATTAATGATTTAATAATTACAAATTTATGAAATTTGGCTTCAAGAAATAAGTAACAGCAAAACAATACAAAACAGGTAGCTCTTTGCAGGACTTTATTGGGTGATTCTTGCACTGTTTGATAACTTCATTGTTGGATTCATTCATTCAGCCCACTTAAGTGTTTTTATTTTACATGTGTTTTGATTACTATTTCTGCATTATATCTGGCAGTATAAATTCTAAGAGGTGTGCAGGTAATAATGAGATATTGAAATGTATTGCAGCTTAGCTGTAAATTTTAACCCTATTAGTTTGATGTATTTTCTGATATTGTAATTAGTAATGATAACATGTAAATTGTATGCATATATTTTACATATAGGAATGTAAAATATACATTTTTATATTTAAAATATACATTTTATGAAAATAAAATTAAATTTTTCTTCACTTAGAACTAGAAGCATCTGAGTTGAAATGTCCCAATTATTTCAGTGAAGTTTTAGAAACGTCACTCCAATGTAACACCTATTCTTATATAGTAATTAATATGAACTGAGTTTTCAAACAGCAGTGTCTTATTTGAATGACTCACTGAGCATTTTATTTGAACTCTCTTTGACAAAAAAAAAATTCTAGACAATAAAATAACTTACAATTTTTTCCACTGGTATTTTAAGATGAATTAAAATGATTATGTGATGTCTTTGGTTTTGTTTTCAGATGAAAACTCTATCAAAGATGCTGACATTTTTCCTTCATCTACTGAAATTAAAAGAGGATCCCCCCTGAAACGATTTTGTATTCTTGGAAAACATCATATGCCTCACAGAAATGCAAGCCACATCATCTGGAAATTGAATGACGAATTAATTGCTCCAGAAGATTGTAACATTGTGAATGAGACTGTATCTAGTATAACCATCCCTAATTTCACATACAGCACAGCTTATCTGAAATGTTTCATGAAGTACTTGGACAAGGAAAAGCTTCTGGTTCACACAGAAGTTAAATCTGGCTGTAAGTAGAAATACAGAAAAATTAATTTTAACATTTTTTAATAATTTACTCTAGTAATTTTGGTTTTAAAAGAGCCACTTTTGGTTTTTTATCTTGTGGCATTGTAAAACACCTGCATTCAAGTATCTCTTTTTTTTTTTCCCCCCTGAAATAAAGCATGAATTTATGAGCATTCCTGACTGACACTGGTCTAAAACCTCTCTGATCCTGACTTTTAGCCAGTTGAAATTTTCTGTTGAGTTCCAAAGGTGCTGGTTATATCCCTTTGGTTATATCTTTTATCTAACTTAGCCAAATTTAGCTTTCTCCAGAGAGGACTTCCTCTCTAGTCCTCTCTTCCAAAGAAATTTTAATTGTAAGTCTCTTATGGAGAAGGTTAAAGTATGTATACGAATTCTCCAGTTTATTGAACAGATTAAGTCCAGATTATACTGATATATGCCTGGAGGTCCCATTCTAATAAAGAAGCAATAAATGCAGAAAGTTATCTGTAGAATAAAATCGAGCAGAAGGTATTGCTTGTCTGCGAAGTTCATTGTGCCATAAACTTGTCAATAACAGAAAGTTCCTCTGAATGTTCTATTAGACGGCATGGAAAAGTACTATTTTGAGAAGAGGGCTTTTTCATCCAGCTTATTTCAATGGGCACAGTTCTCTTCCTTTCCACTCCAATTTCTTCTAACCAGTGAAGTAATCTGGCTGTAACAAAGAAATCTTTGAGGGTGTTACATTTTTATGGATGACTTCAGACTACAGAGGTTGCAGAAGATTGTTTCCTTTATGCTGTCTTACATAAAGAGATAAAGAGAGTCCAGAATTAGTGATCTCTTCAAGGTCACCTAGATCTGTTTCCCAGTGTCTTCTGCACTCTGCATGTGATTAGATGTTCTCTGAGGGAATCAAGAGGAGTTTTATCTTTCAAAGAATGCCTCTTTTTTTTGGAACTTTTATACTATTTCTCTGTTTTTCTCTTGCTTTCTGGACTGGCATTGAGCTACAGGTGTGTTGCAGATGGGGTATGTGTGTACTTAGAGGTTCAGGACACTGTATGCAACAAAGTAGTTAATCAGTTACTGCCTTTAGGCCACTTAGTAAAGTATTTCCAAGAAGTAGCTGGAGAAAATCTCTCTGTCTCCCCAGGGAAAGACAGACTGGTTTTGATTTTGATTTTATGATGAGTTTTGAGGGCACTAAGGAATAACAAAATGAAGTGCTATGCAATACACTGGATGAAGTTTGCCATAATCTGCTTTTTGACCAACAAAATCAGCTGTACATTAAAATTGCTTATTTGTACTGGGTTGGTTTTTTTAAATCTTTGTCATTATAGTTCCTCCAGACACTCCAGGAAATATTTCCTGCATTTATTACTTTGATGATAACCTTACCTGTACCTGGAATTCAGGAAGAAAAGCAAGTTTTACGAGTAACTATACTCTTTACCGAAAACTGTAAGTATAGGAGATATTGGGAACTGGGTTGCTGGAGTGTCCTTTCTCTCTCATCCTGACTTCTGTTAAAGGAAACCTGGAAACATCATGGAGTTCAGAGTCATGGCATTAATGTAAATTAAATTAATTAATTCAGAGTTGGGAATTGTGGGAAAAAGTTACAATGACCTTTTTAGTGTGCTGTATAATGCAATTGAGCATTCTTAACCCACTATTCAGTAGAGCAATGTTTATATCAGAATTGATATGCACTTGTTCCCTTGAAGTGGCATTACTAATTAGATTGAAATTGTAGGGTAGGAAAACCTCTTCAGTTTTATCTCCATTTTAGGTTAAACGTTTTAGGCTTCTGCCTTTTCTATTTGGAACTTTCTTACTTCTTCTGGTGCTTATGTAACTTATAACTTAGCTGAGTTTGTGAAATCAGAAGCTAGAACAGCTATTGAAAGTATGTTTCAATATTACTCCTTCCTGTACAAGCACAAATTCTTCATTAACCATACAGTGAACTGGACTGCAGAACTATTTCCAGTCAAATCTAACCTTTAATTTTAATTCAGATAACTCCCCAGCTAAGTTTAGCATATGACTACAAAAGCATTGGTACAAGTGGTAGAGAGCCATGGGTGGAAACCACCAGCTCTGCATGATAGAGAAGGTTGGACTGCTGCTTTTTGCAGCAGCACTGGCTTACACTAGCTTAAAATGTTGATGAAATACCGGCCCCAACTGCATTTTGAGTTACAAAATTATCTGCTTTCTTACTGCATTGTATGAAATATTTAGCACAAGCCCCTTATCTGAGTTTTCATTAGTTGAAGAATTTCTCTGTGGGTCAGTAACATGAAACATATTTTGTTAGTTTTGCACTCTACACTACTTATTATGAAAGTATATGCTGTAAAGACAACATAGTATCAGTATGTTCTTTCTGTCAAATTTCTATTGCCTTTGGATAGTTTGGCAGTGGTGAATTGTAGCTTTTTTCTGTATTTAAAAAATGAATAAAAGCTTGTTATTACATAGTTCCGTCTGGCATGTGTCACTAGCTCAATCAATATAACTGTATTTTTAAAGGAAGTCTTGTGTGGAGTTATATGATTTCACTTATCTTTGAGATTTTAATAAAAAATAAGCATAGAATGTCGGTTTCCTATTAAGGCCTTTTTACTCTTTGCTCTGCTCCTGGAAAATAGTTTTACTAATTGCAGTTAAAACTAACTGAGTCTGTGCAGGCTACTTATATGCATTTGCATAAGCAGTGTAATTAGGAAAGAGTATTCATTTGCACAAACAAATCATCTAAAGATGTTGATTGGTAAAACAGTCCTGCAACCTTAAAAAAATATAAATAACCAACAGTTAGTTTGAATTGGGAAATAACCCAAAAGTCAGTTTGAATTATTCTAAGAAAAATTTCTAACTCCTATAATTTTTCTCTTATGTTTTTTAGGGCGGCTAATCCAAATACTACAATCAGCTCCTGCCAGAGTAAAACAGAGTCATGTTCATTTCATTATCCAGATACTCCATATAGTAGTTCTTTTTGTTTTCAGGTGAAAGCTGAAAATGTTTTGGGTGAAGCCTTATCGAAATGTATTCCTATATCTATGGGAAAAATAGGTAATTAAAGAAGAGTTAATAAATATTTAATTGATAGTCTTTCTGTATAAAATTCTTCAAAGTGGTGGTGTTACAGCAGTAATTTTCATAAGTTTCTTGATCTTACAGAGAGTGGATGAAAAATGACAAGGTGCTGTATTCATACTATGAAACATCGAACTGCAGCAATAATTTTTTAAGCTAATATCTGATGTATCCATTATAAATTAGTAAGTTTTACTTATTGACAAGTAAAGGCAATATACTAAAGCTTTTTGTCGAACTAAGTGGTACTTGGACTGTACTTTTCTATTTCTGAGTGGTACCAAATGTACTGCAACACCCAGCTGTAAGTTAATAGTGATATTATCATTTCTCCAGGGCCACCCATCATTTACTCTGCTATTCTACTTTCTGGTTAGGCATGTCAAAAACCACCTGTTCCATGTGCAATAATAATGATCGCACACAGGAGAAAAATAATATTTTGTCTACCTCTTCTCCTTCTGCCCTGTGCTCTGTTTTCCTCTGTTCACTTTGGTGTAGATAATCAATAACCCTTATAACTGACTTTCTGCTGCAGCACTTACCAGCTTTCCAGTCATAGGCTCCTTTATTCCTGTATTCCAACCTGCTGTGGCTCCTCATTACTCTTCATATTCTCTGTGGAAGCCATCTCTTTCCTCATTGCTAGTCCATTCTTTCCCCACTTTTTCCTTCACATTTTCTTCTGCCTCAAATCCTTTTCAGCTGAATTCTTCCTTCCTCCACAGTTCAGACTTGTCTTTGGCATCCCAGCTCTGCTTTATCTGTTTTCCCTGCTGTTATCTCTCAGCAGTACTTTTCAGTGCTGATACACAGATGAAAGAAATCTGCACATGTATTTGAGAGCAGGTTTGTGAACAAAATCATAGAAAAGCTTGGCTGGCCAGGGACACCTTCTATTAGACCAGGTAGTTCAAAGTCCCATTTAATTAAGTCAGTTACGATTGCAATTTCTCTTACAGACAATTTCCCAAAGGTAGAGTTATGTCTATGAAACAGACCATCACATGAATACTATGATAGGATATGTGTTATTGGGATACTGATTAAACTTCTTGGAACACACATAGCAGGAAGATTCTAAACTTTTATAGAGGCATTTTCCCCTCTTAATGTTTTTTTCTCTTAATTGTAGAGAAATTTGACCCTCCTGAAATACTGTCAGTTAAAACAATCAGCGGTATAAAGCAGTTCCTTACAGTAACCTGGAAAATGCCTGAGAAGATTGTCCCTTCACAAGATTTAACTTGCCAGGTTCAATACAGAAACTTGTATTCAAACTCTACAGTAAGTTACATCATTTTTCTTCTGAATGCCAGTCTCTTTGTGACTAATAGTGAGTCATGTTATGGAAGTTTAAATAGGAAAAAGGCAACAATTAGTTTGAAATAATGTTTAAAAACTTCTTATTTTAATGGAATCTAGTAAGGTATTCATGGTTTTAAGAACATTGTTTTGTTGTCTAGGATTAATTGTTCTCTTTCTTTTGCTCCTTTTCTGTTTTGGTACACACCATACTTCTCAGTATATTTCTTTGAAAGGCTAAGGGATTATCCTAGGCCAAGGAATGACACAGGCAGTCAGTCAAAATATTTTATTTTCCCCTTGCATTCTGGTGTGGAAAACAGCACTTACTCTCGAACACAATAGTTGAATGTGATTAAGAGGGACTAATGTTACATTAATTTTAAAGTGAACCTAAAATATGAATTTTGCAAGATGGAAAATAAGGGAAGTTATTTTTCTGAGTTTGTCTTTCTGACAGTTAAATGGAAATGTAGATGTCAGATGATCTGTTCCTGTGCTCCTTGATATGGAAGGGATTCTGTTTGTAGTTTTACTGTCCTCTGTCAAATTCAAGAATGGGACAGGTTCCTTTCCTTATTTTTCTGAGTTCATTGAACTTAGCTGTCTGCCTTGATGTTGCTGTTATATACATTTTATGTATAATTTTGTGAGAGAAGAATTCATCAAGGTAGTCTTCAGAGCTTTCAAGGAGTTCCTAATACTTGAAGATGTTTCTAATTAGCATTCTTCTCACATTCTCATGGCAAGCATCTCTACTGTAGATACGACGTACTGATTTTTGGATTCAACATATAATATCCAGGATGATCGGATGGGCAGAATAGCTCAAATCCACCTGGGATATTAGAAATTGAACTAATAGTTATGAAAAAGACCTGTTCAAGATGTTTCTCCCTTTGGAGTCAAGGCACTGGTGTCCTTGTGATGCTTCACATTTTTGCAAAGTTACAGCTTTACTGTGTATTGTGTCTGTTTTTCAGCACCAGCATTAGAAACCTGCTTTTCCACTACTGAGTACACTCTACATCCGTTTGCTTCCTCAGATCTTACCTGCATTATGCCACAGACAATCTAGAGAAAAAACAGTAGCTATCCATGATCAGTAAAGACATAGGAGGTGTTTTTCTGTCAGCACATATGTGCAAAAAAAAAATAAAGCCCAAACCAACAAAAAGAATATTTGAACCTTTTAATCTGTCCTACCAAAAAACCAGTCTAAACAGCTTGGTGCGAACTGTTTTTACTGAGTGAAAAAGAGGTGACCTCTTTTTCTATATGCATATACTGAGTTTCTACTAAGTTTCTGATTATATGAAATATTGTTAACAGCCTTTTGGCAGGTTAACTAAAAACTGGTCTGTGGTGTCTCCAATTCTATGTTAGGTTCTGCAGGAGGCTGATAATAGTTTTGAAGGCCTTTTTGCTGTAGGTTCAATGAAGAGTCTGCCACCTAGAGTGGTTTGTAGGCCCCTAAATTCATTCTCATAGAAGCAGTTTTCTTTTTTTGACAATGAGCTTCTTGGGATCAGAATGGACTAAAAATTTCAGTTTCATTAGACAGTGCACTTCCCATTATGGTGTTCATAGGAGTGGGTGTCTGCATTTTGTATTGTCATAGTTTGATTCACTTTTTATTGGAAAGTTCAACTGGTGGAAGACAAGAATTTCTTCACAGTTTTTTAGTCCTGCTGAGAATCTATGTGACTTTACAACTTCAGTTCACCTCCCAAGAGGGAATCTTCCTTATCCAAAAACTTGCCTTTGCTGACCTTGTTAGAATTTATCTAGCTTGAACATTTATTTTGGTGCCTTTCTGTTTCAGTAATCTGAAATTTAAGAGGGGAAGAGTTGTTAATTATTGAGTAATTTTTGCAATTTGGAAGATAAGACATTAATGTTGTTATAGTGATTATATCAGTCTTTCTGTTCACAAACAATCTTTTTATAGTTCCTGTTGTTTTTTTGTGCTTCATGTTGTCAGTCCAATTAAGTTGATGCATCAGCTCCAGTTCCTGGTTTTCATATCTATTTTATTTGTTTTGGAAGAGCAATCTAGCTTCTGACTTTCATCAGTGAGAAGTGAGTGGAGCTCCTTTTAAGATAAAGAAATTACTCACCTCGTCATTACTTTTCCAAAAATATAGTGCATCAGGTATTTCTCATGCTCTTATCTTCCTTCACCACTTAAAAGCTCCACTTTCTTTTTTTTTTTCCTCTTGGTACCAAACTTTTTTGTGTTTCATTTGTCTTTTAATTTTAATCCTTTGATGATAATCTTTGGAACGGCCCACAGCCACGCTATTTTATGGCTAAGAGCTAGAAGACCTTGTAACTCAGAAAAGAAAAACAGGAATGAAAGAAGTACCCAGCTGGCTTACAAAATGCTTCCCCCAGGATGCTGTTGTGCGACATTATTGTGATAATAGCTTTGCAATAACCAGCTGCTTCCCATCAGTGGGAACTGAATTCATCCAGCACCTCCTGTGCTAGCACAGCTGCTCTAGAATCATGTGTGAGCTGCACACAATTCAAGCCACAGGACTCCCAGTACAGACCTAGCTTTGGCTCAAGTCTTTCAAACCCTGGGGTTTTACTGGAAGAATGAAGAGTCTACACAGAAAAATGAAATACAGTCTTGAGTTTCAGAGGGGTGAGGTGGGAAACATTAAAACTGTGTCTATCGTGTTATTTTTGTTTGAATTTTTTTTTAAGTAGTCAAATATCTGCACACAATTTTCTATCAAATAATTTTGTTCATGTACCTGTTTTCAGAAATGTGTCACTGTCCCACTGAATTCTGCAGAGAAAACAGGATCATATAATCTCACAGGTCTGCAGGACTCCACAGAATATTCTGTTGCCATTCGGTGTATCAGTAATGAATCAATATTTTGGAGTGAATGGAGTGGAGAGAAAAATGGAAGCACAGAAGAGAAAGGTGGGCTGACTACCCGTAAAAGTTTTCTTTAGTTATACTTTGAGGCATTAGTATTTAATAAAGAAAAACTGTGTTTTCAGTGTATTGTCTATTACCTTTAGAATTCTGTTGCTTAAACAGAACATGCGCATTTTGTTTGAAGATAGAAGAGGAAAACTAAAACATAAGAGCAAGTAGTGAAGGACATTTGAAAAGTGATTCAAACAATATAGGGCTAAGGAAGAAAATGGATGAGTAGACAGCGAAGAGAGGGGAAAATTAAGAATGGAAATGGAGATTGAACATTGCCAATTAGGACAGTAGCAGAAAGGTAGTATAGCAAGTATGTTCAATAAAATTAATCGTAAGTAGAGATACCACATTTCCAGTTATAAAACAAGACTACAAAATCTCCTCTGGGAGACTCTAATACTTAACAAATAAAAGAAAGCAGAAGGAAGCTTATGGAAAGAGAGAAGCTGTACTTACTAGTGGAAAAAAGGCACGGCATTACACAAGAGAAAACTTATAAGTTTAAGTCTGTATGTTTGAAACCTTTTGATTGTGTTTACCATATTAGACTATCTTTTTAATATAGCAAACATATTCAAGTTATTTTTTGTCCTTATATAGCTCCTTCAGAGAAAGTGGATTTGTGGAGGGTAATTGAGTCTTCACACTCACCTGGAAGTAGATCCGTACATCTTATGTGGAAGGTATATACTGTTTTTATAATCTTTATGTGAATTGATAATCATATTGGTATCTTGTAACTGATGTTGTGTTTAAGTATTTGAGTGTTGTAGGACATATAACTGCCAGGGGCATTTGCTGTCATCAGAAAAAACTCACTGAACTAAAGCAGAATTAAAAAGGCTTTTGCTTACTGAATGGTAGATGTATAGAGTTTTGTAATGTGTGTGGAAAGAAAGCATTTAATTGTGTTCAGATCACTGGAAAATCTGATTGAAAGTCTTTACAACTGCTTTTAAATAATATGGCTTACCAAAGCTATTTTAAATTCACTTACTCTTCTTGTAAAGTGTCCAAAGGCTCTTCGCATTTCAAATCTCAGGGCTTTTGAACCTTTTCTTCAAGGAAATTTTTATGGCTCACTGTCCTGAAGAGGGAACTGAAGAAAGTACCTTTCTTTTCTAAATATGGTGTAATCATTGTGTAATTTGATCTGGACTCTTCAATACAGCATATATTTTTGGTTGTGCAAATAAGACTCTGAAACACTTACTACTGCTTATTTTTTTAATAGCCATTAAATAGCTTTCAACCACCTGGGAGAATTCTAGGCTACAAAATACAGTATTTTCCAGAAAACAAGACTGCACTTAAAATGATAAACAACTCTACTGACAAGAAAATCACTTTACTTTTAAATGAAGAGGCACATATAGTATCTGTTACTGCCTATAACTCTGCTGGACATTCTCCTGAAGCTATTTTGAGGATTCCATCCACAGATGAAAAAAGTAAGATTTCTCAATGCCATGTTGTATTTTTCTCATTAACAAAAAAATTATCTTCATGATATCTGTTTAAGTTCTGTTATAGTGGAAGCAAAATTGTGTTAAGGATGTCATACATCTATATTAATATCTATACCTATATCTATGTCTTGTTGTTGTGTTTTGCTATCATGCATCCATTATAGATGATTATTGTTAGGGATTTTATTTTGAGATACGGTTGTTAAGATATGAATACTTTCTGATGTCTATTTCTATATGATTTCTATTGTATTACTTTCTGAGGGTTTTTTGATTTGATTTGTGTTTTTTTATAACCTTGTACCTCCCAAATAAATTTGTAGAGTGCTACTCAATTCTGTTACATCCCTTTGCTAGATCATAAAATTGGTTACCACAGGGCAATATTGCAGAGCATTAAACAGCATCATTCAAAGATAAATAGAAGTCTCTAAGATGTGTCAGTGGAAGCAGAGAGAGAAGCCTTGTGTTTATTCTCATTTCGTGTACATTCCCAAGTACTCCATCCCACCCCCTGCCAGGGTGAGGAAGTTGGTCTGCTGTAGCGCAACAGCTGAGCTCTTTTGCTCTTATGTTTCATTTTGATACCTCTGTGAGCCTTGTATTGCAACATCCTGCTGCCTACCATAATCTGGAAGAGAGGCTACATTTGAAACACTTGAATCATTTCTGTATCAGTTGTTCATGAAATAAGTGCAAATGTCCCCCTGGAACTTCTCAATCAAATTCCATTTCTAATTAAAAAACTGGATGTGTAGATGTGCTGTCATCTTGCCCTGGAGGTTTCTGACTACCTCTCTACCTACTTCTGTATCCCACCATAAATGTTTTTCTGATTTTTCCATGCTGTGACATGCTTTCCCCTTCCCTCCCCTCTGCTTCATCAGGTCTTTTTTGACTCTGCTTTGCCGGGTGGGCTTTTCACTCAGACTTTCATTACATCTGTTCTGCAGACTGATGGTGCACCTTTGCTTCACTGTCATTCATGACCTTGCTGACTTACTTTCCTGTTCTTCTATTGCGTTTGTCGTCTCAATCAAAACTTGCTTGTCTGCATAAACTGCAAAACTGGTAGTAAATTGGTTTGCAAAATTTCACAAACTGTAAAATTCAGATTCTGAAAGAAGACTCGTCTTTGGATTCTGTATGTATTTTTGAAATTCTTATGAAAATAGAATTGCTAATATTATCTGTTAAATTTTTAGCTGCTCAGATTATTGAAACAGTGAGGACCTCTCCATCAAATGAAGAAGTGGTTGTGGAATGGGTAGCCTCTAAACCAGAAGCAACAGAATATGTAGTTGAGTGGTATGAGGACTTGGAGATAGATCCCTTTGGGAGATCGTGGCAATATGTGTCGAATTCTACAAACTGGAAAACTAACAAAAGTACGTTTATTTATCGGCTACAGCTGTAATAATGTACAGATGTGTATGTATTTATAGGTACACCGGAAAGAACAAACAAGGATGAACTCATTGAGCTTTCCTCAGACCATTTTAAACATAGTAGTGTTATTACATGCTTTATTGAAATCTCTGCAAGTAATTTAATAGCAATTTTAAGTCTTTCAAATTTGCATGCAACATGCAAGGTAGTGTTTGCTCCCATATAAGATTAGGTTACAGATACTGTGTTTAAGCACTTCTGTGGCTTGATGTTATGCCAGTAGGGAGGTCTGTGGCAGATGTACACTATTTTAGCAGAGAAATCTACAATGAAAAAGATTAATTTAAATATGGGAAAAGATCATATTCCTTCATGTGTTTTAGAAGAGAGCAAGAAATCTGAAAGAGGATTTGAGTGAGAATTCTACTTTGAAATAAGCAAGTGGAGTAATTGATCAATCTGGTATGTTAGATGTTATATGACCACATTTGTATTATGATCTAAGATGTTTTTAAGAGTTTTCAGTGACCTTATGAAGCACTAACAAATAGAGGAGGATCTTATCAGGTTTTTTTCTAGAGGCTGACCTTTTAAGAACAGATAATCTCTGTAACTGCTAATGATTTGGCTATGCCTACGTAGTTTCAATGAAAAACCAAAAAGCGTACAGAGCTCAAGAGATGTGTGCAAAGGCAAAGCTGTGAATGCTCATGTCAATGTGACTATCCCATGTCCATTACCTTTAGCTAATATAATGTGTCTACTTTTCCTTGTACATTTGGATTTGGGTTGTGACCACTGCCCTGGAGAGCCTGTTCCAGTGCTCAACCACCCTCTGGGTGAAAAACCTTCTCCTAATATCCCTGACACAACTTCATGCTGTTCCCTCAGGTTCTAAGTATTAAGAGCTGGGGTTCCACTGTGCCTTTTCAACTATTTGATGCATGAGACAAAACTGTCTTCTGCAGAGCAGTAAACATAAAGATATGTGAAATTAAAAATATTACTGTAAGTGCAATTTTGTACTGGTTATTTGAAAACAGAAACTTCCTCCAAACCCATAAACTCTTTCGAGATGAGTGAGTGGGTTCATATGGAGAAGTCATATAAGGCTGAAGTCTAATGACCCATTCAAAGTATTTCTAGTGAAAAATGAGTCAGAAACCACGTGCTCTTATGAATACTACTAGCAACAAAGTGTGTTAAGGGCAGTAATGAGCATTCAAGGTAATAAATATATGTTGAGCTTGCTAAAGAGTTGAAGCAAATAATCTGTAACACTATATTTAGAACTTCTTTGGGGTTTAGTCTATTTTCATTGCATTAATCTCACACAGAGTAATGTATGCAAATATTCCTTTTTTTTTCCTTTACAGAAAACTTTAAGCCATTTGTATGCTATAACATCTCAGTGTATCCTCTTTATGGAAATAAAGTAGCAGCTCCATATACCATACAAACTTATATTCAAGAAAAAAGTATGTATGTTTGATTTTCATTCTTGACTGCATTTGTTAGTCCTAAATATGATGAAATTCTACTCACAAAATAAAATGAATGGTTTGGAAAGCTTGCTTTTTGTTAAATTTTATAATGTAACAAAATATTTGCAGACCTGCAAGTAAAAATTAGTAAGAAGCCATGATGTCTGTAATTAGATAGAAATCCTAGATGAAATAGTGTTGGAGGGGGAAAGAGAAGGAATGTTTCTTTATTTGTACAAGTTTAATGTGGATGTAGTGATTTATACAGGCACTTGTAAGAATATAGTTTACTGATAATTTTAAGATTTCTTGTGAAAATGTTGATTTGTGTGTGTGCGTATACAGGACCATGCTCTACTAAACAGCATTAATTACTGGGAAGAGGTAGTGGAGTATTTTGTGTTTGAGTAAGACTTACTAGCACAATTAGAGCTGTGTTTCGAATGCTTTCCTGTTATACATAGCTGTGACAGCACTCAAGGTTGTCAGAGAATGGGAAGGAAGTTATTTGTTTTAAAGCTGAAATGCAGGGAACTCTTCCTTAAAAGTTATGAGCAATGCGTGTGAGGTGGTATTGTGTAAGTAGAAAGGCTTTGTCTAATGTAATGTGCAAAATTGGGTGTGCTGGAGACACCAGTTAAATCTCTGCTCAGCCAGAGATGTCCTTCACACTCAGTGACCTTGCCCATGAGTTCCCCCATGAGTATGTAACATCACTTTACCCCTTTATCTGTCTCTGATCTTGTGAGGAAAAGCAGTAGCACTTAGAACTGTGCTAACACCAGAATAGATGAGGGGAAGTTTTATCAGAAGAAATCCAATATTAAAGAGAATGAAAAGTTAAGGACTACGTCAGAGCACTAAGATCACATATTTTCTTGTGCATTTGTTGTCCCTAATTTTACTGGTATGTGTGAAATAACACAGGTGGATAACATTGTGGTATATTAACTTTTAGTACTTCTTCCATTTTCTGATGCTTCTGTGTAGAACCATCAGAAGGACCCGTGGTTGACACAGGCATTTTGGGAAAAAATGAAGTTACAATAAAATGGAATGAAGTTTCAAAGGATAAAAGAAATGGATTTATCACTAACTATACAATATTTTATAAACCTGAGGATGGCAAAGAATTGAGTAAGTACACACCAACCAGTGATGTTTTCAACAGAATTATGACTATGTGCTGTCTGCAGATAGTTATTGCCATAGTTATTAGCAAGCTTTGTTATTGTATATCATATTGTACGTCATATGTAAATATGTCTGAAACTACTGTTCTAAAATGTGGCTTACGGAAAGATTAAAAAAATGTTTCGTTTCAATGGAAATGATGTGGTATTCTAGTGAATAGTCCCTGCTTTAGTACTTTAATACAACATATGTGTCCTTTTTCTCAATTTCTTTTTTCCAAACTTACTTTGTACAGCACTGCTTACCCTCAATTTACGAATAGTGTTGTACTACCCATGGTAATAGTCTTGACTGTTGACTACATTGTCCTTCTGCTTCTCAGATGTAAATCTGAGGGATCTCTAGATGATAAATTTAGTCAGTGTATGGCAGCACTATCATTCCTCTTCCCTTTCCAGACCAGGATGAAAACTCACATATGAGGAACATTTTGCAGATTGTTTGCCATTTAAAAAAAAAAAAAAAAAATTTGCCAGATGATACCAGATTAACAAATATTACTTGTCAGATACTTGCTGTTGTACCATTTTACGTATGTACTAGTCTCCCTACATCTTCAGTCTGTCTTCCATCATGACACACCTTTGAAGTCAATCGAAAAATTAATGACTGGAGTAAAGGAGCTAAAATATATTGGAGAGTCACAGATCTTGTACAAATTCATGGATCATGAGGGTTCAGTGGGTTTGTAAATTCCATTCATGTCCTTAGAAGGACATGCCTTCAGTTTCTGGAACCCTTCAGCTTCTGGAACAGTATGGTGGAAATTTTCTGTTAAAAATGTTTTTCCAGTCCATTTTATATTAAAAATAAATTAGGAAACCTAACAGTTGAGAAGCTAAAATAAGCTGCCAAGAGACAGTTTCTCTGGACATAGTTTTTAGACCAATTTCTTCAGATGTGCTTGATTTTCTGTGCTTGGTATTGCTTTTCTGGTCTGGAGGCTGATAGCATAACTTTGAGCATAGTCCTAATCTCTACTTCAGGAACAGTATCCATACAATCTGACAGTGTAATGCTATCTGTTCAGAACTTCTTCTGTTTAAATCTCAGCAGAATCTTTTATGAAAAGGGTTTTGGTAACCTGAATTTCTCTTCCTATACAGTTTACGAAGAATGCTGTTGGAACATTCAGTGCTTCAGAAATGTTCGTTTCCTTGCTATTTAATGAGACATCACTGTTAGCAGGCACCTAACACAATCTCTTTTGAAAAGTTCTCAGACTTTCAAATCTTGTGATTTCTTCTATTTCTTCTGGATATCCAGTTCAGAGCCAGGGCATGAATATTCTTGGTAATTTTTAAATTTGAAAGAGAAAGATAATTATTTCTTTCAGATTCAGTCCTCTACATGTGATTTTTCCTGCCATGTTTGTTTCTGAGTAATTTAATGCTGACTACTTTGTGCAGGGTCATCCTTGTGACGTGCAGCCTCGTGTTACAGAGTCATATTTGTCTATATTACTTCTAATGCAAAGCAGGCTGTGTCCATTTTAGGGGTTCAGATTAGTTTTTTTGGAAAATTAGTTCTAAATATGAACTCAGCGGAGTTAAATTTAAATGACAGAAACATACCATACTGAAACATAGTGTACTGATGTTTTTTGAGGCTTCTCTGATGTCACGTCTTCTTGACAAGAATAGAACATGGGGTTTGTGTCAATAGGACTTCACTGGTGGCCTTTAACTCTAGAACTTCACGTTTTCCTCCTTGATTTAAGAGAAACTCAGTTTATTTTAACTCTGAGCATATAGCAGCATAATGTTTCCAGAGTATTTCTTGACTGAACTGAATGATGACAAGAGGTGACTTAGATTTTATGCACCAGCAAATGTTTTAGCAACTGTAATTTCATAGTTAGGAAGATGCGTCTGGTACTGTCAGTAGACATAGGATGGTAGAATATATGCCCTGCTCAAAAAAAATTTAAAGGTGAAGCTAATTTCAGTATTGGACAAGGTATTGGAAACATTGAGTTCTATTCATATAAACATTTTGAAACTTGGAAAAAATTCCTGTTGATTTTGGCTTTCCTTTGCCTTAATTGGGGTGATATCCCAGTGCCGATGGATTGCATCTTTTTGGGTGATCAGTGTCTAACTGCATGTATTAGAAATACAGGTAAATTTCACAAACAATAAGAAACTATTTTAAGTTCCTAATTTCTGAGCCAACTATTTTAAAGAAACAAAATTCTCAAAGCACTGTTTTCAGTGATAAAGTAAACTACAGGAGGTCATAATTCACTTCTCTTTAATATAAGAAAAAATGTTTGTATTTATTTTTGAAAAATATGCTTTAAATTTTAAGTAGTATTGATAAACATTTTTTAGTAAATTAAGTTTCTCTGTAAAAGGATTAGTAAGATATCTTGGTATTTCAAATTGTCTTTAAAATACTTCATGATCTATTATTGTAAATGTTGCTAAATAATTGATATATACTGATATAACACTATTTTTGTGTGTTTTTTGACATAAATCTTCTCATAAAAGATGAAACAGTAAACTCGGATGTTCTGCAATACAGACTGAAGTCCTTACAGGCTAATACACAGTATACTGTCTATATCATGGCAAGCAATGAAGCTGGTGGAACCACTGGAGAGCCAAAGACCTTCAAAACTTTGAAACTGGGTAAGTAATATTCCAGGTTAGTTATTGTTATTTTAAAAATGGGTTTGGGAGGAAGAAATATGGAACATAGGACATTGTTGTTCAGGCATTTGTTAACTTTTTTTTTTTTTTTTTAAATAGTGTTGAACAGAATAAGGAAGAATTGCCAGCAGTAGCTGAATTTAACACAATTACGCTCACCATCTCACAGAACAGACTAAAAGCTCAAGATTAGAAGTCAAACCCCAAAATCTTTACCTAGTTGTCAGTAAAGCTGTGGAATGCTATGAATGTTTGTGGAAGCAGCAATTTGTATGCTGTCAATTATGGGATAGAATGCCTAAGATTTTATTAAAAAGTAGACTTTTCCATCTGAGATATTAGGTTTAGAATAACTAGGCATTGTGTTGTACCTTTTCTGGCATATAAGCTTAACTGATAAATGAGTGCACAGGTTACGGCCAGTATGTATGAGGAAATACCTTTTCCTATTTCTTGCTATTTGTTCTAGCCAGATATTACCAAGGAGGTTGGTATGATGGCAGCAGATCAGAAGTTCAGACATTTCCACCTTTCAGCTTCTGGAAGAATGTTTTCAGTACATTCCTAAATTGTCATAGTGGTGGCCAAACTGAAATATAAAAAAGTGCATGAGCTATCCCTAAAGTTGTCATGGGACTCAATGCTAATTCATTTTTTGCCTGTAAATTAATCTGCTGGTTTGCTAGTCCAATACAAGGTATGTTAGACTGTGCTGAGGTCAGGTCTCTCGCTGTCAGTACCTGCCTGAAGCTAGTTCAGAAATCTGTGCAGTGTTTCAGTCAGAGTAACTGTGTTTTTTCTGATTTAAAATCTATCTCCTGCACTTAACTTGCTATTTATTTTAAAGTTGGGTGAGGTGACCTACAGATGTCCCCTTCCATCTAAATTACTGTGCGATTCTATTAAATAAAGGAAATTTTAAAATGTAATACATGTGTTCCAGAGAAACCCTGAGAAGTCTTATCATTACCTGGTTTTCTAGCTGAGTAACTGGCTTGCTGGATTCACAATACTCACATTTTGACACATCATACAATGCACATCATACAATATTTTGAGTAATTTTTGCTCTTTAGAAATGTGCTAATTAGGTGACTTGGAAGTTGAAAATTAGCTGTCTTCAAGGAATACATGAAGAAATGACAAACATCTGTGGGCTGATTGTTTTTTTTTTTTTTGTTTGTGTTTTTTCCTCTAAAGATAAAGAAGATATTTTTTTCATTGCTCTACTTGTTGGAATAAGCACGTTCTGCCTGTTAGGCCTTTGGGTAACATGCATTTTGAAAAAACATGCGTAAGTACATTTTCTGCTGTCTAAAACCATATTCAGCCTGTTAATTTTACCTTGTAAAAGGCAAATTTTTATATATCTTATAAATGCTTTTGTTGGGCTCAAAACCAATGTCAAATTAAGAAAATAGGCAAAGAGTAACAAATAAATAAGCATACAGGTTATACTTTAACTGCAGTTTAGGTGCTGTAGTCCAAAAATAACTACTAATTTTAGAAAGTTCAGTAAGGTAGAACAAAATAAATAGGAAAAACAGATTTACATATCACCTATATCATTTTATGGAAAATGCTATATGCCGTTTGCAGTTCCATTGTCAGTCAGTTGAAGGGAGCATACCTAGAATCAGTTACTGAAAAATTAATAATGCCAAGAATGAAGTTTCCTAGGCATTTTTAATATATCTGCTAGTCTGGCACTAGAACATATTTCATATAATTGCTTATCTTCATTATAATAATATTGCTTTTGTTACTTTGTGATGCTTCCCTTGAGCTGTAAAAAAGTCATGCTTTGTATGAAAGCATTTGTATGCTTGATTCATGAGTGTGGATCCGTATCCATATGTGATTCACAATCTGCTGTCACAGGTGTCCCCTGCCAGATTTGAAATTGCTTTCTCAAAGCATGGGGATGTAATAACATCCTAACGATGAATGTGAGTTTTTTTAAGGTTATAAAATATGTTTTACTTTCACACGAAAGTGACTGGGTTGTTTGGCTGAAGCTTAATGAGAAGGTTAAAAATCTTAACTATTTTGGGGTGTTCTAAGCTGTTAGAACCAATATTGTTGTCTAGCAAAGCATCAGGTAATAAGTATGGCTGTATAAATAAGTATAATTTCCAGCTCTTTTACATCTTCTTCTGTGTTGTGGATTCTATATTTTTGCAATAATAAGAAACTATATTTTGGTTCTGGACAATATTTGAGATGCAGCTGAGTGTTTATATTCTTGTGTAATTAAATTGCAATGTGAAAAGTCAAGCTATGGACTGCTTTTCATTCCCTTACATATATACCCAGTATCAATGAGGGGTTCAGTGAGTGAGCATCACTTATCTCCTGCTAATATTGGAACCCAGCTTATCTCTAGTGTGGTGTAGTGCTTGCAATAGTTTCCTCAGGCAAAGTTTACCTGAAGTGGCTTTTCACTGAAGAAGCACCCTGATCACAACAGATTTTGTATACAGCCTTATTTTGCCATGCTATTTTTTCATATATTATCATATACTATATTATAAGAAATAAAAAAAACTATTGTGGTGGTTGGGCCCTGGCTGAACGCCAGGTGTCCACCTAAACTGCGTTAGCGTTCTCACCCCCCACCCCCCGTCTTTTTCCCAGAGGGAAAGGGAAAAAAAACCCAAACCAAACCAAAACATAAACACGAGATTTACTAAGAAAAGGCGGTTTATATTTACACAGAGAAGAAAAAAAAAACAAAAGCCCTACACACACACACACACACTAAAAAGCTAACAGTAAATTCTACTTTCTCATGAGAAGCAAAGTATTCCCTCCTCTAAGGAGCAGCTGTCTAGCCAGGCAGCTATCACAGAAGAGAGAGAGATGCTTCCCTCCTCGCCGCCTTTATTTCTGAGCTGACGTAACATGGTATGGAGTACCTCCTTACTCAATAGAAATCAGGTGACCTAGCCAAATTTCCCTCCTAGGAAGTGGAAATGTTATTTACCTAAACAAACCCACTATATACATAAGCATATACATAGAAAATATATAATGTAATTAAAAATTACTTTTGTGAGTTATTAATTTTTCTACAATGTCTCTGTAATCCAAGACATCTTGTTGAGATCTTTTGTAATAAAAATCAGTGTATGGGAAAACAATTTTATTGAAAAAGACTGTTAATATAGAAAAGACCTCCTTTGTGAAAGTTTGCTAATTTAGCAATATTTGGACTTTCTGGAGGTTTGTTCATTTTATTTTTAATAATCTATTTCTTTCACAATTTGATTAAAATTACTGTCTCAATGATAGGTTTAAGAAGATTTGCTGGCCGGATATACCAAATCCTGCAGAGAGCATTGCAGTGGAATGGCCTCATGCTGCATCTATGGTAATAATGGCAATTTTATGTATTAAAGAAGGGATCAAATGGAGAGAAAAGAAGTCCTTCTCTGACAGTAATTTTATAACTTTTAAAAAAAAGTGTATTGAGTTTCATTCTTCTTTTTTAAGTGCTATAAAATGCTCTTCATATTAGAGAAGATGCATTTTCATAAAGTATATTCTTTTAATTCTCATATGATAGCAAGAAATGTTTTGAAGTTCCTAAGTGGTTGGTGGACATGGTTGATTTAATAAAGTCAATTAAATTTACACAGGTTTTTGTGTCAACTGAATCAGGTTCCCACATTTGGGTACTTCCTCCCTTCTCCATAAAAATGTATTGCCACATATAGTAAGATTTGGTATACTATTGTACTAATATTTCCATCTTTTTATTTGTTGAATATTTATGCCTTATTAAAGTTTTGATGTGCATTTGAATGGAGTTGATCAGTTTTATGTAGAAAGTGTAATCTGTAGAGAATGAGATTTAAAGTTTTTTCCCCGTAACTGACTGGTTAGAGTAGAAAAGGTGGACACAGTCCAAACCTGATTCTGAGCCTTCATGGAAACTCCTTATTTCATTAAGCACAGAAGACCTACTATGAAACTGTTTAACAAAGGAACAGAATAACGTTGTCATTTTTAGTACTCATTCACATGTAACTGCATCCCTGCTGAAATGCATATGAACTCTTTATTAGTGCACTTCTAAAATTAGGAGTCAAATAGAGCTCAAATGGCTAAAATTTATCTTTTAAAACATAAGCTAATACATTATCTATCTGTATATAACTCTCCAATTTATCTCTTGGTACTGACAGAATAATTCACTTTTGAAGAGATTGGCACCTGAGGCTAAAATTATAGACTTTGAAGACGTAAGTGTTTTGGAAAATTGTTTTCCTAAAGAAAGTCAGGAAGGATCACTACTAATGGATTGTGAAAACCATGTTTCTGAATGTATTGATATTAATGCAGAAGGCATGATCAATGGAGATGAAAAGATACTGTATAAACAAGAAAATGAAGTTGCTAAATGTTTTTCGCCATCCATGCCTTATGTAATCACTGATCAATTTACCAGAAGCCAAGTGAAGTCAACTTTGATACCAGTGAGGGAAATCCAGACCACAGAAATGCTGGCAAATGATTTGTGTGGATCCCAACAGAATTCAATCAAAAATGAAGAAAATGATGATGAAGTTTTAAAGCTGGAAGATTTCAATGAGAAAACACTGTTCAATCCATACCTCAAAAATTCTGTTAAAACAAGGGAATTTCTTATTTCTAAGAGCTTGCCAGAGCACAGTATGGATGAATACAAAAGCCAGTCTAGCGTCTCACCTCCTTTTCAACAAAATGTTGCAGGACAACCCTACATAACACTGGACACATTTGAGCAGGCCACAGCTCAGTAGCAGGACAAGATTTTCCGTTGTAAAATCGCCCTGTGAAAAACCTCTTGGCACTGCTGCTCATGTGCATTCCTATGTTTTAACCTGTCTGATCTCACTGAATTTGGATGGAAACACCCTTTTCTTTCAAACAGCTGTAAAGTTATTTTTTGCACCGTGTTTATAGTTGTCAGGGTTCACTTCTGGTGTGGGTGGGTTTTTTTTTATTTTGTTTTTGGGTGTTTTGGGGGGTTGTTTTGTTTTGTTTGTTTGTGGGTTTTTACCAGATATGCCAGTATTGAGGCAAAAGAAATAAATTGTTATTTCTTCTTAGTTCACCCATAATCAGCCTGCTAAAACCAACTTGTATTTGCTGCAAGGGCATCCATGAATGCAAACAGCTCACCGATTTCTCCCCCAGCAGCCACTTCCCAAGGCTCAGCTCTGCTGGGGAATCATGGACTGACTTGAACAGAGCCAGAATCTGATGAATCCTTCCTTCAGTTACATGAAGTAAAACTACTGCCCTGTTCTTACTTTCCTTGATTGTTTTATATATGGTTTTATATACAGTGTTCCTTTTATATCACAAATACTTGTAGATTTCAGTAGTTGTCTTTTTGTATCTTGACTCCTGAATCAATGATTTGGCTTATAGTTTTTGTCTTTAATGAGAGTATATTTTTATGTTATCTGCATTTTGGAAAAG
>VZRE01006564.1:24814-53771 GCA_013396775.1 Cephalopterus ornatus
AAACTTGCTCCAGCGTGGGTTTCTCTCTCCACGGGCCATAGGTCTCCTGCAGGACTCTGCTCCATCCTCGGGCCTCCCATGGAGTCACAGCCTCATTCATGCATCCACTTATTCCAGCATAGGCAGCAAGGGTGTCTCTGCACCCTCCACGGGCTGCAGGGGCCTCAGCTCTAAGTTATTCCCCTGCTCCCTGGGGAGAGGGGGGAACGACCCCCTCCCCCTCCTGCTGCACTGACCTTGGTGTCTAAATTGTTGTTCTCAAGTTCTCCTCTGCTCTTCCCAGGCTGGAATTTCTTCTGCGCAACAATCTCCTCTGTTCTTAAATATGTTATCACAGAAGCATTACAATGCTAATTGGCTCAGCCCTGGCCAGCAGCAGGAAGTCCCTCCTGGAGCTGGCTATCACCGGCTCTTCATAGGACAGGAGAAGTTTCTAGCGGCTTGTAACAGAAGCTACCCCTATAACCTCCCTGCTACCAAAATCCAACCAACATAAACCCATGACACTTCTTATCTTCTTATTCCTTTGCCTCTAATTTCTCGCAGTTTAAATCTGTTTCTCAGTTGAGATTCTGATATTTTGAACAAAAAAAAACCCCAAAAACAACTAAATATGCCATCTTCCGTTAGAACAAGCACTAAGTTAGGAAGTTATTTTTCTGGGAGGTATTGAAAAAAACACTGTCTACAAAATAATGCCAGATATCCTCTGGTAGCAGATTTAGGATTAGGTATTGCTACATGAAGCCTATAAATTTTGTAATTTGTGTTATGATTTTGATAAATGATAAAACTACTTGTGGTTTCCATTTTACAAAGTGACAATTAAGCAGGAAACACTCAATCATATTAATTTATTTTTTTTGGCAGGAAAAAGGCCATTACTGTAAAATTCTTATTGAAATATTTATTCTGTTAAATAACAGGTTGAAAAGGACGGAGAGTCTAAGTAAATTGGTTGTCATTATGACACGTGACATAAGGTCATTTTAAGACTTTAAAGTATTTTCACAGTATTTAAAGGCTTGATGTTATCAGTCTTGTTTGCACATAACTACAGACTTCTTTTGGGATAAAAAAAAGATACAGGAGTTATGGGGATAGAAAAACAAGAAACAAATGTGAATAGGAATAGAAAGTCTTTCCTTTCTGCACAGGAAGAGAAGTGGGAGAATGGAAAATATATTGTCCAGCATGAATGAGAAGACTGAACCTTTCTCTGGATTTTATGCTATTACTTGCATTGTGCTGGGGAAGACAGAGTAAAGTTTGCATTCAGGATTTTCATCTATAGTTTGGAAGTTGCTTTTACTTACAATGATATTTGTAGTTTTCAAGGAAAGATGAAAAAACAATTTCTGCAAATGTTCCTTGTTCAGCATCACAGATTTCCAACTCTCATGTTTGTTGGGTCACTTTCGCAACCATAGTGCTGTAAGCCAAAATGCATATCTGTTTGTTCTTATAAGCCCTTGCTCACTTAGGCCATGCTCTGAAATTAGCATGAGACACAGCTTCGGTTAGGTCAGTGTTTCTTCTGCTATTTCACTTACTTCTACACTTCTCACTCAGAGCTACATTGCTGGTTCCTAGGGTGTGTTCCCTAGGTATCAGTATCGGGGTCAGCCTTATTTAATGTTTTTATTAATGATCTGGACAAGGGGATTGAGTGCACGGTCAGTCAGTTTGCAGATGACACCAAGTTGGGTGGGGATGTTCATCTGCTGAAGCCTATGATAGGAAGCCTATGAAGAAGGATCTAAGCAAGTAAGATTGTAACCATGAATTTCTGGAGAGCTAACTTAGCCTGTTTAGGGGTCTTCTTGGAAGAATCCCATGGAAACATGTCCTGCAAGGAAGAGAAGTTTTAAGAGTATGCATTGACTTCACATCTGATTTTTGCATGTGATGAGGTGACTGGCTCCCTCCATTCACCATTCAGTGCAAACCAACACTCAAGCAAGCAGCCTGGATGATCAAGAAGCTCAAGTCGAGAACTACAGTGTAGGTGCTCCCATGGTACAGATCATTGCTAAGATCAGTAGTAAGATAGTAACTTTGAATGACTAGTGATAGCAGCTGTGGTAGGCAAGGCAACTCTTGCAGATAAGTTGAGCAGATCTGTGCAGACACGAAGATCTTACGGTCTTAATATTGGGCCATCTATCATATACTGAATGGCTGAAAATGACACTGAAAGGCTGGGTGGAACAAATGCCAGAGACCATGTTCTGTGCAGCCTCTGACGAACTGTGGTGCACTCAATGTGAGCAGGTCATCGAAGAGTTTTGGCTGGTGATTTTTTGAAGTTGAATGGTACCAAATCCTTTGGCCTTATGTTGTCAGGAATTAGAAATATTACAAGAAAATATAACAAATCAATTCCAGCTCTAGTTCAAAGAAATCTCAAATTTTAATTTTGAAATCTCCCTTGATTAATTTGAGTGAGAGGGCTTTGTTATAATGTGTTTCCACACATTAGGTTGTAAGATTTTAGCTTTGCTAATCTAGATGTCAAAATACAAAAACTGAAGATTCAACAGCACAATGTTTGGGAAGTTGTGTATGTAACAAGAAATGGAATTCTAAATCTCAGTGGTTGCACAAACCAGTGATTTTAATAAAAAAAGTAATTCTCCTTAGAATTGTAAAAGGTGATTTGTGAATATTTATTCAATAGTTTATCTTTTACTAGCAGTATTCTGAAATAGTCAGATAAGATATTCTGCTAAAGGTCACTTAATTTTTTTAAGGCTATATAAAACTTGATTCTAAACAGATGAAATGAGTTCTAATTTAAGCTAATGTCTGAGTTGCTTTGCTCTTGTATCAAATCTACCGGAAAGATAGTGAAAGCTTTGTTCTGCTGCTCTGTGTTAATGTTTGGCATACTGATAGCAGAGAGCAAGGCATTTTCTCAGTATAGGTAAGTCTTGAGTCAGTAAGTATAGGGGATTATTGCAAACTCAGGTTGTTGTTAATAGCAGGCTCTTATATCTCCTGGCAAGACAAAAGTAAAATATGCAGTGGTCTTATGGGGTTTCCGTAGTAGGGTTATTTACTAGAAAATGTGCTACTCTCAGCTCAAAAGTAAAGCATAACTAAAGGAATTTATATGTCCTGTATACAAAGGATGACAGTTGTAAATGCAGCCAACAAAAAAAAATTAAGCTCTCTTTTTGTAGCATGAACTGTTCTTAGTCATTTATAAAAAAATATATATATATTTATAAAATAAAGGCATATTTCTTAAAAAATACTAATTGTACCTTTCACGTGTACATGTTGTACTTCCTAGCCTGATAACTTAGAAGTTAACTCAGATAACTCTGAGCAAAATAGTGTCATATTCATCCTTTATATCTTTCAGTTTTCTTCTACTTTGCAGAAATTATTTTTTCAACATTTCACAAAAATGCAATTATTCTAGTGAATTTGGACTAATTTGCTGCCTCTTTTCCTGGGCTTTCCAATGGTCATTTTGTTTGCCCTTTTTCTTATGAGTAAATATCATTTCACTGCTGCCTTGCTATTTAATTCAAAACTACTCTTTTATCTAGGTCTTTTAAACTCAGAACATGAACATGAAGAGTGACAATCCAAAAATGGGAACAGAGATGTTTGACTAACATAATCTTCTGTGAAATAATATTTTTTAAAAATAGTGATTTTTAAGTACATCAAAACATGAACAGAAAGAGATGTGCATGTATATGGTGTAGATTTATTCTCCTAACAGTATTCTAATAGGATATTTGAAAAGTAAACATAATTATAATTCTCATGCTGCCAATTCCTACGCCCTAATTCCTTCAGCTCTTAAAAGACAACACACGTGTAGCAAATGCTTTACTCAGACAGAAAGGGGCACAGTTTGTCTGAGAGATTTGTACTCCAGGGCACAGGCTGCCCTGAATTGCCCAATTATAGATCAGTAATGTCCATTCCCAGGGTCATGAGTTTCAGGTTGAGTGAGCTTTGGGAGCATGGAGGAGCGTGGAGGTTACCCCACCACTCACTGGCTGGGGAATTTTCTTCAGCCTGATGGGTGCTCAGTAACAAAACAGTCCATCTAAGGCTGCAGGGGCTTGTGCTTCCTTCACTTCAAGCTGTCAGAGAAACTATGCTGTAGTATTGTGTTTTATATTTTAAAAGTGCTGTTTTAACATTGACTAGTCTTATTGAGTAATGAGGCCAATACTTTTGAGTTTGAATGTCTGCTGCCAGTATTTTTTTCTATGTCTTAGATCATCCTAATTTTCAGGCACTGCTTAGTTCCACACTGATGAGCAGAAAGCCTGCTGAGCCAACTAATTTTGACTAGGTTTCAGTGTATGACCTGATAGAACTGAAGTTTCAGAGTACTTATTCCTTAGAAGAGCAGCCTTATTTACACTTCTGATTTTGTAACTGCTGGCCTCAGAGAGCAGTACTAACTTAGCCAAGGCTAACTTCTGCCTTGAATTTTCATCGTTACATGAGTAACTGTATGTCTAATGGAGTTTGATGCAGAAGTAACACATTTCATTACCATAGAAAGGCTATGCAATCCAGGGATTTCAGAAACAATGGGCATAAGATTATAATCGGGGTTAATCCTCTGGGATGCCCACTTAGAACATCACTGAACTAAACCTTTATTCCAAACCAAAAGAGCATGAAAGGCTTTCTAAAATGTTACTATGGCAAATTATGTCCTAAAGTAAGAGAATGCAAGAAATTTCTTAATTCTACCAAATGATCTGAAGTGAATCTTCTTACAGTCAGTGTCTTCTAAGTCTGGGCATGGACTCTGTTGTCTGAACCAGTTAGCTGAGGGGGTTTGAGCTGGGAGGGGTTTCAGTTTTTCTTTGCTTTTCCTGTTTGGTTATTTTTTGTTTTCTTCTAGTGGTTGGAATTTATGCCAGCATCAATAGTTTACGAGCTACAGATATTTCTATTTACAAAATGTGTTTTTAAATCCTCTGAACGCAGGACGATTTAAACAGTGGGGGATAGTGTCTTTGCTTTTAATGTAAAGCTTTTACGTAACTAGCATACTGCCCAGAAAAGCTCATATCCATTTGCCTTCATGGCTTGCTGCCTTTGCTGCCTGCTTCTCTCTCCCATGACCTTACACCTCCTCCTAACATCCTCCATGCACTTGCTTTCATGTCCAGAAATTTTTTTTGTTTGATAGCTTGGCTCACAAAGAGGCCAAAGCTTTTGCTTGCCTGTAGGGACTGTATCTCTCTTGTGCTTTTGCTTTTATTTTCAGGTGGTCTTAATTGCTTTTACACTTCTGATGAGGGGTTTCTACAGTTTTTGAGCCTAACAAGGTTTCCCACCATCTGATCTGCAAGAGGAAGGAAGCAGGGAAGTGTTGAATAATTCTGGATGAAAATGAATGTGCAGGAGTTTAGACTTTGCTATTTTTAAGTCTTTCTTCCAGCACACAGGGTTGGATTTCTGTTTATAAGTACTGACTTTATAAAGTAAAGCAGGATCCTGGATATAAGCTGTGCACTACATCTTCTGATACACACTGGTCGGAGAGGATATGCTTGATCTCAAATAGAGGTGACCCCATCCTTTGCTCCCATCCCTTTTCACCCTCCTTGTAAAACCCACCCACTTTGCCAGCCCCGTGTCCCTAGGGACGTATAATTTCCTCGTGCCATTGGTTTGTGTGAATGCCCAAATGCAAAACTACCAAACAAATTGCTGTAAAACTACCTAAGCCTTGGATTTATTAGCAGGTCTGCTAGTTTGTAGACATGGACCAGGTTCCTGATCTGAATTTAGAAGTGAGGTAGCTCACTTCTCCGTGAAAGTGAGCTGGCAAGGCTGTATCTAATATGGATAGGAGCATAGCTGTGCAGGGAAAATCTCTCATGTGCCTCTACTTGCTTTGTGGTGACAGTTTTTTTGTTGCCATGTCCTCAGATAAATTCTTGGATGCATTGTCTCCAACTTGTAGTTCTTCTGCTCCCACCACTGAAGTTTACTCTTGTAAGGACTGATTTTTTTCTTTAATGATATGGCCATCTAACTTGAGTTTCTCTCTGGAACCACGTGTTGTGGGAGATATCTCTGTTAACTTCAGCTTTTGTAGATGAGTCTCAGTTTCAATGCCTTTAAAGGAGTTTGTACTCCATCAGTGTTTGTTAATTTTTGGTGTTTCTATGTTGACATTTTTATTTAAATTACTTCACATGCTGCACTCTCATAGGGTCTGACCTTCTTCCTTCATTGCATTTAGGCTAATTTCAAAGGCTGATACTCATGTAACAATTCAATTTGCTTTTATTTACAGATGCATTACCTATCTAAATGGAATTAATTTATATAAATAAAATGGAAAGGCTTTCTGACACATTCAGGAATGTTAACATTTTCAGGAAGATATCCAGCAGAGGAGTAAAAACACATGCAGCAAATGGAGCATAATGGGGACATGCTGAAAGATCCGTGTCCTGAGCAGGCTCTGGAGGCATCTGCTTTCGTCCTGGGGCTATCAGCAAGTACTTGTGTCTGGGAGAACAAGGTGGGGAAGGGAAGAGGCACCTCTTCAGGTGTCTGGCTGAACACTGGAAGTTTCATGTAATCCACAATAAAGTGCGACCAGAATGTGCTTTAAAGTTTATTACAGTGACCTTATTTAGGGAAGTTTGTCTTAATACCAAAAGACATCCCCTTGCCTCGTCCATAGTGGAGTCCTGCAGTGGTGGTGGAGAGAGGCACAGAGGGGTGGTCCCCATAGCTCTTTGGTGCACATGTAGCCACCCACGTTCTTTTGCCAATGATGCATCTCCTCCAAACACGGGAAAAAGCTGCATCTGTTCAAGCAGGAAGAGTTTTACTGCCACGGGTCTGGTCCAGAAATGGTCTTCAGAAGTCCCGAGCTTTTTTTCAATTGCTTGGGTCAGTGGTGATTACTTATCTGGGCTGAGCAGGGCAGTGATTCAGGCTGCAGAAGTGCATGAGAACAGGCTTCCTGTCAGCAAAACCCGGCACATTCATCAGCCCATGGGGACAAGGAAATGGTAATCTCAGCCTGTTTCATGTGGATTTGCTATTGTGTTGGCCCCATCCAAGGGGATGGTGTGCCAAGTGGGCTGTGGAACTGTGACCTTCCGGGCAGAAGGCAGGCACTGAGCCTGCCCATGGGGCCAGGATTTATTATCCCACTCAGGAATGTGGGTATGGAAGAATATAACAAGGGTCAGAGCTTTTGCTGACAAATGAAGAGGAAGAAGAATAGCCAAGGGGACTTGCTAAACTGTCAGAAAATAAATATTAAAAAAACACAGTTACTGGAGCAGTCAGCCTGTCTATTACAAGCAACATGTGCTGCCACCTCCTGACATGGCCCTGGAGGGTTGAACGGGCCATGGAGCGCTGGGGCCCAGCCAGTCCGCCCCCCAGAAATGCCCTCAGAGGCCAGAATTGGGACTGTGCTGTGCTCCTGAGAGCAATGGATCTGTAGCATGCCTGGTTCCCGGGAAATGCCCAGGCTCCAGCCCACTGTCCCAATACCACAGTGCTCTCTCACTAGCCCCAGTTAACAATGCTGGCATGTGTCTGCTACTCGGCTGCATCCTGGCGGTAATGAGTGCTCCAGGCACTTGCAGCCCTGAAGAGCATTGTCTGAGGAGCTTTACTTGGGATTCTGGTGCTCAGAACCTGCCCCATGTCACTGTGCACTCGGTAATAGGCTGTGCTAATGGTACCTGAGGACTGGCTGAGTGCTGCTGGAGCTTGGGTGGGTGGCTCCTGCAGAGCTGTCCCCTCACTGAAACCTGCTGCTGGCCCCTGACCCAGCTTCGTGCCCAATCTCACTGTGTGACTCAGGCGTTACTGTAAAAGGAAAACCAAGGTGATGCCTGGTACCCCAGTGCACAGCATGTTTTCATTTTAATCTGGAGTCAGATTAACTCACTCTGGAAGTCATCCTGCATCTCCTGGTTGGGTTATAGTGCTCAGAGCCTCTCTGGCTGTGCCAGGAATTTCCTAGCTATTTTGAAGGGAGTGGGAGGAATATTTTGGTTCTGCTAATTATTTCATGGTTAATGGAGACTGCTGGGAAGTCAGAAACGCACTGGATCACTCTGCCAGAAACAGCACAAATGTCTGGAAAATGCACAGAAGATGCTTTTGCAGAGAGGTTCAATTTTACTGTGATTATCAGCAGTCAGAACGAAGCAGTAATCCCCCAGCCACCCTCCCACCACACCGCCTGGAAGTGTGCAGGGCTGGCAGGCCTCCCGTGCACCATCCTGAGGCTGTTGTGCTGTGTTGCTCTCCAGCAACCACTCTGGCTAGATAAACCCAGCCTACGCCAAGGCTATGCCATGGTTAGGCACATCTCCTGCTCCTCCACAGCAGACTCTGCTGGCCTCTGCCATGGGGAATGGAGAACTGTTTCCAGGAACCTGGCTGCTTCTGGCCTTCTGATGTCTACACTGCACGAGTATGTGTCTTCAGTGTTGCTCTGGCAGCAGGGCATAAGCCTGTAAAAGATACAACTGCTGCCTCTTCTTCCGTGCACACTTTGTTCTGCAGTTGTGAAGCACAACCACACATGCTCAATCAGCAGGGAAGGAGGACACAAAAAAATGCTATGTCTCTGTAGAAACTTGAGGGGCCTTATGTGAAACAGTGGTAAAGTGAACCACTGTGCTCTAAACTAACATTTTGGAAAAGGAGTCTAGTGTTTTATTTGCATGTAATACCACCAAAGTGCTGAGGCACATGATGTGCCTCAGATGGCTCTTCTAGGGCAGCAATCATTTCTGGTGACACATAACACCCCCATCCCCACACTCCCTCAGTGTCTCACAGGTCTGAGTTTGTTCAAATGAGAGTTTTAGCCAGGAACGGGATGCTGTCTTTCCCCAGCTGCCCCGCCCTTGAAGCCTTCTGGGAAGTGACCAACCTTTGAAGGTCCACCTCTTCTTTTTCAGTATGGAGAGCAATGTCAGACATAGCCAGCTCTGTGATGCCTTTCTTGGAAATGAGTCTGTGGGGGTAGACAGCAATACTGCTACTTCCAGGAGCAATTACAAAGGCAGGACTGAAGGCTATTCACCTGCTGCTGAACATGCCCACATGTGCAAAGGTAGCCTTTTATCATGGTATCTCACAGTCATGTCTCTGTTTCTTGCCTATGACATAGTGATCCAGACTCTTCTCCTTCCTTGGTTACTGTTTAAGTCAGCCTCACAAAACACTGACTCCAGGACACAAGGTAAGTATGGAATTTTGTTTTGTTTTCTTTCTGTGTATTATGTACTACAGAAATGCAATATTCAGGCTCAGTCAGGTAACAAAGAGAAAGACACTCAAAACTGAACACAAAATAAATTGTAAAAAGCAGATTTTATATGACAATGTGCATGCAGCTTGCAAAAGAACGAAGACAGTGAACTAGTATTAAAACACATTTCCATACAGAGACAGCTTATGCAGCAGTTTACAAGTTTAACCTCTGGCCGGAGTACGCAAGCCCTTTAAAGCTGGCATTCAAATTACCACTAGCTTAATCAGCCATACTTACTTTAAGTACATAGTAAAATTTAACTTAATGTTTACATTCACTAGCCATCCAATCCAGCATCAAGGCACCTTCCTTGTTGGTGTATCTGTTCCTGTGTCGCACACCTCTGCTTACCTAGATGCATATATTGGCACAGCAAATTGGGTGACCAGTAACTCCTTATCCCCAAATAAAAGCAATTGGTTACCAGACATCCCTGGCTGTATCGAAGTGTCAGGCTATATGTGACACTGTAAACAAAACTGGTGTGTTAAAAGAAACACGGCAAGTTGACTGGATCCATTAACAAATGTGCTTTGATGACAAAAAGTGATAGGTGTTATTGGTTTCAATACTGCAGAGAATGCTCATCTATCACGGCCGTGAACAGCGAAGAACAGCTGACACTTTAGGTTGAGCAGGAGGATGTGGAGCTTTCCAGCCATCAGTCAACAATTGTGCCATAAGTGTTTTTCATCTATTGTTACAGAAGTGTGCTTCTGCAGAGTAGCAATGACGTTATTGCATATATCCCCTTCAAGGTTGTCTTTGCAAATAAATACAAGTACTAGCTAAGGCTGCATTCTGGGAGGTACTTGCTGCCCACCCTCTCTCTGCACTACAGTTAAGAGGGGGGGAAGTGGATAATTGTCGAAATCTGGCTCTTTGTATTATTTCTAACTTTGTTTTATCAAATCTGGTGGCCTTAGAAATGCATCCTTGTGCATGAAGTCAGCACTGCTTTCATTTTCAGGAATGGCTCAGATTGCACAAGTACTACAAAGGAAACAACAGTGATAGCAAATACGCATGCATTTCAACTTTTTTTTTTTAACAGCTGCTTTCACTTTATAGGAGGAGAAATAGGAATTTGTGAGTCCAATTCAAGATACTTAATTTCAACCTTTTCCAGGCTTTTGCACTTATACCTCCACTTTATTGCAGTTTTCTGGATCAACAGCAAAGCTGGAGACTCTGAGCTTGGCTTTCACTCCCTAACAGCTATTTCATGACAAAAGACTCAACATTTTTCACATAAAATTTTTCTGAATAACACTGAAAGCAACTTCTGGGATTTAAAATGGCTGTACGTATCCATCATTGCAGACAGACAAGAGGTTACAAAGATTAATGAAGTTTTACAGTTCATCAGTCAAGAGAACTTTTTAACACAGTTAAAGGAATGTGTCCAAATAACAGAATCTCAATTACAAGCACTGTCTAATAAGGGGAAATAAACTAGTGTATTTAGTCCCATTTAATGCACATAAAATACAGTGTAAAATGTGTATGTCCTGGAGTGGGGCAGACTACTAACATTCTGACAGTCTTTGGAGTTTCAGATCCCACTAAGAAGTCTATACCATAGCAGCACATACTGATGTGCACCTTGGATATTCAAGAGCTGGCACTAATTAAACAAACTCAGTTACTGAATTTATATCAGCATGTGATTCCCACATACAGGGCATACTAAATGTAAGTTTTAATTGCCTGGCAATGCTCATGATTTACAGTCAAAACCAATCCCCACTTGAGGTCATGGGGCTTCTCCAGTGCCCAAGAATGGGGACTCCGCCTTTGCATGCAAACTCCCTCATCCTCCCAGGGCCAAAGTTTCTTCCAGCTTTTGCTAGGCTCCTGTCGCACAACCTAGCACATACATGACACAAAGCTCCCCAGAACAAAGTTTAGAAAAATTTCTGCTCTGCTGTGCTTTGTGCTGCCACTTTAAGGCCTAACAGGCAATGTAGTTTTCTACAGTAGAGTGTATGAAACAGTCCCAATACTTTCACTACAGCGGGAGTGGGTATTTCTAGACAAACTGCCCTGAAAGTGGATCAGCACACTCCAGAAACCACACCAATCACCTTCTGGTCTCACAGAACCACCACAACAGAACTACTTACTCCCTTGTAAACAGGGGAGCCTTAGCCAGCCTGCATGTAAGAGATTTTTAAAATATGCTAACACAGGAAAATACTTTGTATTTCTACTAGCCTCCCTTTCCTGCCACCAAATTAAGAGTCTTTACAACTATCCCCTACCTGAAAAATTCCAGTCCAGGAAATCAAGATGGATAAGACAAGTGTCTATACTGAAGCATGATTTTACTTTAATAGCGCCTTTATTTTGTAAAGTGCACCACAGCCATTAGTTGGAGGGGGAGAAAACTTTTTAATTACTATGTTAGGCCCAAGTTTCAGAAAATTTCAGTTGATTGCTATAATTAAGCTACAGATACTCTTAAAAATTTGTATCCAATTATCTGATACAATTAGATTTTTACAGTCAGAAGTACAACATCAAGTTAATCCCTGAACACTGCATGATATTTGGCACATAGGTTTATGAACTAGCTGTAAACCTGTTATTTATATGTATTGTGGCTTCTCAAAGCTGTTCACCCACCAGGATCTCCTGCTTAGTCTTTAGTATTTTAGCCCTAGATAAACGCACAAGCTCAAGTCAGAGCATATAACTGCCAGCCAGAACTCTCTCTAGGATCCACTCCTGCACTATTCCTAGTTTATTACCACTGGCCCATAAACGTCAAAGAAAAATACCAGAAGTGACTAGATAGAAGGCTAGAACTCTTGTTAGCATAGACTTTTAAAAGTGAGAATCTCTTGCTGCTCTAACATTAGCAATGGTCCACAATTAACAGCAACTGAGGATAAAATGCCTTCCCTTTTACATAACAGAAAGGCAAGTAGCAACTTAAGGAATAACTGATGTTCTCCCTCAAACAACAAATGCTATCAAAAGCTAGCATCCCTGGATCACAAAAACAATAAAAAAAAATCATTAGCATGTTTTTAAAAACATCCAGACCTTTGAAGCAACGTTTAGGCTACATAGCCAAGTTGGGGCCTACAATATTTCAGAAATGAGAAGATGGATTAAATGGCTGTGGCTCCTGGGCAGTTCTAATAAGCACACACAATGCTCAACAGAGACGTTCCCTTTTACTTGTGGTTTCTACAGTCACTGTAAAGTTTGCATAGAGAAGACAACCCATTCCCCAGTAAAGTAACTGCTATTTCTTTCCAAGAGGAATGTGTTCTGACAAAGGAATGCTCCTTAAACCTCTTAAAAAATGGAAGATGGTCTCTGCTGCCTCACAACAACAGAGTTTTCACTATACCTTTGCCTTCTGAGGGAGTTTGAAGGTGCTGAGGTGCAGTGGGGTGAAAAGGAAGGGGATTAGTCTGATGAAAGGTGTATTACAGTAATTACTGCAACATAGCCTTTTAGTTTAAAAAAAAGTGCCCAGATACAGAAAAATACTGTCATGAGAAAGGAACTGTAGAATACTGAAATGTTGAAGGTTTTGCATTCTTTATCTGTTTTAAATATTCCAGTCTTAAAGAGATAATCTTATGAATTTACTCTTGCACTGAATTTCTTTGTAACAGAAGCAAAAGACACATAGACATTTATATGTACACCCACCCTTCCATGCAAGCTGTCAGACAAAGACAAGGGAAGATGAAATGATACTGACACATGCCTTTCCAGGGCCCTTAGCAAGTGCTCTGCAGAACAGCAGTACCAGAGGTCACAGCACAAAAGGTTTCAGGTGGTCTTAAATACATAGTTCTTTTGCTGACGGAGAAATAAAACACTTGTTTTATTCTCACAACACAGCATTTAGTGTTTTGAAATAAAGTTTTATTAGTGTCAGATTATAAAGCTGACTAGTCTAAGTTAGGTTTAAAAATAATTAAAAAAAAATCTTTAGGAGTGCCATACAACTTTTGGTTAACACTGGAAAAGGGGTTTATTGTCATGTAATTGAATTTTTCTTTAAACACTGGTAGAGACAGTTTCCAAGAAATGCAGCTTTTTAAAAAACTGGAAACCGTATAAGCAGGAAAAAAATGAGATATTAAGAAAAAAGTAAGGAATTTTAACAACCTCCTAAGTGTAATTTGTGGCTCATGATTGCTAACAGATACATTCTATCAAAGTTCAAATTCAGGTTTTGGTTTCAGTTTCAAGATTGCCAATGATTTTAATGCTTTGACTACTTTCAGTTTCAAGAAGGTCCTGCAGTATTAGCAGTGAGGCTATAGCACACTAATAGTTTTAGTCAATCAGGAAGAAGGTCATATTCCCTTTCTCCTGAGGGGTGAGAAAAACGGTAAAAGCTTGTTACTTGCCTCTCAAGCTGTATGCACCAAAGGTGCACTTATTAAACACAGACATATGACGAAAGAGGTATTGTAGAATCAGACAGTGACTGGGGTACAAAATGACTGAAGTAACTGTTAAGCGGTGTTGTAACCCGATTTTTAAATTTTTGAACATGAGACTGAATTGGTGTGCGTCAAGTTGCAAGGCACATTTTTTAGGCCAAATTATCATATAGTTAATGTCTATACACATCTAAATGTAGATAAAATATCAGTTACTATAGTAGCATTCAGATTTAAGCAATCTTGGTGTTTTTCTATTTGCACACCACAGCAAGTTATATTTAATTTTTATAATTTTTAAACAGGGATGGATATGATTTGAATGTCTGGTAAGCTGACAATTAAGGCACTGGGCCAAGTCAAAAATCAGTAAGTCAAACAAGATATTGAAAAGTATATGACACAAGTATTCCATGTCAGAATACTAAGCTTCAGTCTTACTGTTGCACAAAGGTGCTCTGCACAACTACAGTTGGCTTTTTAGTCTTGTACACTGTCACAAATCAAAGTATTTCTTCTAGGAGGTCTATTGGCTGATGTGATTAATTAATACTTGCCCTTTTCATTCATGTGAAATTCTGGTATGAAAAGACACAAACCCCCCAATACAGCACAAAGGCTTGTTCAGCTATCTAGACAGAAGATTTTATGTAGTGCATAAAAGTAAGTCTCCAGTAGGTCTGGACTGCAAATTTTCCACAAAACCACAGTCCATATTGTACTTTGTCAAATTAATCTTCACTTAATTTCAATATTTCTATCTGCATTCAGATAAAAATATCTAGCTTAATTTATCAGAAACACAGGGGAAAATGTGAACAGGCACTAATGAAGGCCTAAACAGAGCCAGTCTCTTCTCTCACTGAGGCATATAGCCCCCTTGTCTCACAGTCTGTGGAAGGTAACTTTTTGGCATTTCATCAACTGACAGGGGATTTTCTTCCACTGTTTCAGGCCTCACAGTTTGTCCTTCAGTACTTGCCTGAAAAACATTTGATAGAGCAGCTTCCTGGGTATTTTTTTCCATCCTGAGGCCCAATGGCTGTGAACTCTGACCTGAGATCTGCAGTTGTACAAACCCAACAAGATCCCCCTCATTAGCATGAGTAATTTGGTTTGTTCTGTCAAAGCATGGTCTGTCTGTGTTGGTTTCATCCTGACCACCATTTTGTCTGAAATACTGCTGCCTCTGTGCTGTACTGTCACCTCCTCCAGCATGATCCTCTGATCTCTCTTCTGAATCAAGCAGTGGCTGAGTTGACTCAGACCTTGAAAAGACTTGTACAGGAGTTTGATCTCTGTAGCCATTAAGAACTACAGTTGAATACTGTACAGTGCTTGAAGTGTTTTGTGCTGTATCACCATCATCGCTGTCAGAGACGCTTTGCCTAGGAGAAGACATACACGAGGATCCTCCAATACCACTGCTGTGCCCTTCTGAAGTACTTTTTTCTTTTTTAAGCAAGTCAAAGGGTTTTAAATCTTGTTCTGAAAAAGACTTCTTGTCATCAGCTTCTATTTCTACGACGCTTACATCTGTAAAGCTGCCTTCTGGGTACATCTGATCTTTGGAACTAAAGTTATGCTGAAAGAAAGATGTATGTTGCCTAAGAGGAAGGTCACATTAAAAAATCAACAGCCTCACTGAATATCTGAGTTTTTATTCTCTAATGGCTTTCAATCTCTTCATGTAAGTTTTATCCTTACTAAATCTGGCAATATCTCCAAAGTATCTGTTAAATGATAAAGGACATAGCTTTGTTTCCAATGCAAAGTCTTAATTATGCAGCTACTTTAAAATCATAGTGGATGCGTGGGCAAGCTTTGCTCTCATTTAGTTACCCTTAAGAGCGGTAAGCATAGAACCATTTGCTATACAGCACAGGAACATTCTATATTGAGAACCACACATTACTTCAAATAATGTATTCAACATCACAGCACATCTTCACAGAAGTTAGCCAAGATTTGTTGAACAGAATTTGCTATCTCATTCACCTCACAACGCACTTAAATTTTGCTGCTATCTTCTCATCCATGAGAAACTCTTTGGAGTTTTCGCTCTCGTTCATGAGTGAACTATGCAAACAAGTCACTCCAGGGTTTTAAGAAAGGGAATCATGAATTGTTTACTTAATCCTGATTAAGTAAATTAGGACTTGGCCCTTCCAACTAGTAAAGTGAATCTAATTCACAATGTATTTCTAATGCTGAATCTACTGATGCAATAAAGTCTTCTAACCATATTGTATCACAATGTCAATGAAACTTAACATCCATTGGTTAGTTTATCTGAAGCCTTGTGAACTAGGAAGAGGTGAGTACTACCTTAGCTGGAACTTGAGGAGACCACTGAGCAATGTTGCTCTTGGATGGATCAGGTACTATAGGCCAGATATGCTTTTTAATTCTGCAAAGGATTAAAACCAGAAAAGTTACAAGATGCACTCCCCAATTCCCAGGTTCATAGCAAGTACAGCATAATCCAGGACACCACTGCTTTACACAGCAATTTTGCAAGAATATTTATTTCCAAATAGGAATGCTTCCTACGATACTTTACTTCTTTGTGTGAAGTCATACTACTTAGCAAAACGTAGCACTGCATTTAATTCCTCCACACATTAGATGCAGCTATCCAACATAAGGCAAAACAACAAATGGTAACAGTTAGCATGGGATTTTCAAATGTATAGCACTTCAGAATCTACAGAGCAATTACTTAAGTAGAGTCTATGATGCATGTCAGTATAAAAACACACTCTTGCTTCATGAAGATAATTATGAATATCACAGGTCAAATTCTAAGATAACTTCACAGTTAAAAGTAAAGTGAAAATATTGAAGAAAAATTTGCTTTGTAACTTAAAGTTTAAGAATGTACTGTCACTTAACAACAGAAGTTTCCATTGATACATCCCTCCCAAACAAACCAATTTTGAACCTGATCCATCTATCCTGCTCTTTATAAACAGGTTCCAACAACAGATCCTCTCTAGGAGAATTATGAAGAACATTGCAAGATGTGCTTTTCAACCGATGTCCATTAAGACTGATTTTAGGAGCAGCAGGGATGTCAGAAACAAAAGGACATAAAATTCTGTCTTTAATTAGAAAGAAAGGAAGTTGACTGGGGACATCAGAGAGGTGCTATTCCTTGCCAAGGGAAACACTGCAGCAATACCATCTTGGTTAAAGCCACAGACAAGAGCTCTGGCTTGAGGGAACAGGAAGGTTGTTTCCCAGAAGACAGTAAACAGACACAGAATTTGACTGACGTTATGCAAGGTTTATCAAGATGTCTGCCTTTTTTTGGCTTGTAAAGCTTGATGTTTGTTAACATTGTTATTAAATAGTCCAAATACAGCTAACAAATAGACCTCCTGTGCTTCACAAACTAGGGACCATCATTCCACTCATATGATGACTGAGACAACACAGACAGTATATCCTGATCAAAACCTAACAAACCTAATCCTAACCAACTCTAACAAGAAAAGCAGGATTTACTTACAGGATTGAGTCACGAAACATTTCATACGTTTGCAGTTAACAGTAAGAAATCAGTATCAGAAGAGGCCCTGATTACTCAAGGAAAACACAGAAGTTTTTAACACCAATCAGAGTATGCATGTTTTACCTTTTTTTTCTGAACTAACTGCAGAATACTTACTTGTTTGGTATTGAATTAACGTTTCTGTTATGCTCAGAAATACAGGAAGTATAAGAGAAAGACTTCATCTATACTTACAAGTCACGTTTGTTGAAGCAAAACAGAACTGCAAGGAGCACAATCAGCAGGAATGCTAGACACACAGGTACAACTATGGCTTCTATTTCTCCTTTCCCTGAAGAAGATGAAGAGAAGCAGTTATAGCCCACTTTGACAGATTAGGGAAAACTTGAAACTGAACACACACCTTCAACACTCATGTCTCAAGCTTCATATTCAGAAGGAAAAGAGCCTATTTATTAGTCAAAACATGAAGAGCTCTGTCCTAACAATATAATGCCTCGCATCAACAAAAAACATGGATTGATCTAGGATTTGTAATACTGACAGGGCAAATAATCTTGCAGTTTGGGCAGGTATGACACTAATGTCTATGCCAATTTGTTTCCCATCCAGGGGTTTCAGTGGCTTGTTGGCTGCTATAACATGGCCATGGTCAAATAAGTAATGTAAGCAAAGTAACTACTCATCCATCAATTTATTCTGTACATAAAAATAACCTCTGCCTGCAAACACTTAAGTCTGCATTACTATTATATATTCCTTCCAATGTTATACATATTCTTAGGTAAACCTTAGAGAATGCTTAGGGAAGAGCAACACTATACAGAAAATAATACCTCTGCTAAATCTAAAGAAGTATCTTCCACAGCTAAATTCAGTTAATAATTTTGCTCTGACCATTACAAATAAGGAGCACTCTAAAACTGAACACACAATAAATTTACGTATTCAAAATGAGTCTCTGTAGAGAACTGTAGCAAACTTTAATAGTAATATGAAGCAGAATGCAGAACCTGAGGAAGGGCTGTAAGAATGGCATATGCTGACTAGAACCTAGATCAGCAGATCAAGATCCAAGCAAACCTGTCTGCAGCTTCTTAGGACACCTGAATCAGGGTAATAAAGGACAACTTATCTTCAGATTAAAACGAAGACTCTGACCACGGTAAGAGCCACTGGACACCAGAAGAGATAGGAACACTGACTCATGAAAAGTCAGGGCAAAACATACTATAACCTAAAGTATACATTAAACACATAGAAATCATGCTTGACAACATAAATAGAGCAATTCAGGAGACTTGCCACTCTTCCTTACCAAATTTTTGTGTAGTAAATGTGAAATCAGGACCACTTCTGCTTCCGTTATCTGTGGATGCCATCATCCGCACAGTATACAGTGTGTCACTGGTTAGAGAGGAAAGGGTATATTCTGTCTTGGAAGGATCCACTGTTACAACTGAAGAGACAAAGAAATTTATATTAGTTTTCCGTAAAATTTATTAGATATCCAAAAAAACAGCACCATTAAGACATTCAAGACTTCAGACGTAAAAGACAGTTTTAGCAGAACGTGTGGTTGTACAGAAAATGCAACACACAGAAAGACTACAAACCTGTACAAGAAATGCTGAGATTCATTTGTTTCTGTTTAAATGTTTTAAATTAGTTTTTTTTGATGGTATTTTATATTTAGTTTAATTTCCCCTGAGATTTTTTCCCCAGAATGCACCAATAAACTAAACTAGCAGTAAAAGCTGAGGCTTAAAGGTGTCTAGGAAGCCAAATACATTGCTAACTAGAAATAGCTGGTTACTGACTAGAAAAAAACGCATGGTTAAAAATAATAAGACATAGGGTATGCATAAGTACTTGGCACTTCTAATTTAAGCAAATCTAGGAAGGAAATTTTGATAGTGCTAGCTCCCTGTCTTATGCCTGCAGGTCATACACATTACCGAAAACTAAGATGTTCTTAAAGTGATTTACATCAGTACTATACTGATCTATAGCTCCAGAAGGATTAATAAACTCCTCCCCACCCTCCCCCTTTTTAAGGTTTTATCATAGTTAAATGCAGTCAACTCCTTTTATATCTTGAAACAGTCTACCATCATCTTGATATACCACCATCTCATTCTGTATTTACACAAAAATATGGGAGCACAATATCCACAAATTTGCTTTCAGAAACTAAACTCAGCACCCTGCTATACACAGACTGAATGTTCTGAATTCTCCGCTAGGGACTCTTCTATTCTAGATGGAGAGCTATGACCCAGCTATCAGCTTTATGTTATCAGAACAGACTGTCAACCACACTTGATCCTTTATCTATTTTTCTCCAGAAACAAATGTTAGGAAGGAGACAGATGAAACATTTCAATGCCACAAACCACTTCTGTTTTTTGGTACCTGTTTCATTTCCATCAATAGTTTTGTAAAGTATGGTGTAATTTCTGATAAATCCATTTTGTTCATCCACTGTGAGATGGTTCCACGTCAAAACAGCTTCAGCTTTTCCTACCTTTTTTGTCTGAACGGTAGGTCCCTTTGAAGGACCTGTAATGGGAGATGAAAATTAGTTCCTCTTTGGCAGTCTTGCATCCACAGAAGCAAGTGTATCAATGAGCACTGAATTGCTACTGCATAAAAACTTCAACAGAATAGTTGGACTAACTCTTCTGGAAAGCATTGTTTTCAGACAATATAAAAACTACATAGATGTTTTAAAAAAGAAACCTTCAGGAAAACAGATATGAAAAAGAATAATCACCACATCATGTGAAATCTTCAACTGAAGTTAAATAATCTTGGTTTTATACTTGAAATTTAAAATAAATCAGCATATAAATATCACTATACCCATAAAATGACTCATGTCAAACTATCTGGTAAAGGTTGGAAAAACAGAAAGCACCAGCCACAGACATCTATTTAACTCCTAAATACTGAAAAGAAGCAAAATGGATACAAACAGAAGAGACTAGATCAATTACGTCAGAAATATTATTGTTTTTCACTACATAGTCCACTTTAAAGTAAAGGCCTCATTTTTTGATCAAAAAGGTCAGTGTATGTGCTCCAAGATGATGATTTTGTACTTACGATCTTGCTTCAGATAAGCCTTCACAGACTGTCCACTTCCCTGACCATCAGCATACAGAGGGTACACAGTTATCAAGTAACACTTGAACGGCTTTATACCTAATAAAAGGAATTTAAAAGGTGGTGTTTATTCACAGACAGTCAAATTGCTCACCATCCTTCTCATTTACTTCAGATACAAATTTCTGAGTTTTGTCTGTTTAATTAGATGCACTGGTATCTAATGTAGCTGAGTATTTTCTAGAGCTCATTGACATACTGCTCCAAATTATTAACTAAAGGAACTGAATTCACATTCAAATGTTAAATTTAATAAACAGACTTCAAAGAAGTCAGGGGTCTTTTTCTAACTTATTTTAAATAAAAAGCCTTTATCTGTCTGCAGCACTAGCTCCCAAAATTATTGATTTGAATTACTGATCATAATCTGAAAAGAACAGTAAAGCTGATCAAGTTTCAATATTTGAACTGAAGAAGGATCAGAGTTCGATTCTGAAGGAACTAAGCCTGTTCACTATTCTAATGGTTTCTAAGAATGAAAAGATTAAAAACCAAAACGCAGATAAAACCCCTTGCTGTTACGTGATATAAATTTCAAAATGTAAGATCAGATACAATTTGATAAAAACATACTCACGATAAACTAAAAGAAACCTTCTCAGCACTAACTCAGTTTCCTGTTCTACCACAAAACTCTAATCAGCACGAGGATGTTCTTCACCTTGAGAATACTCACTAGGTTTTTACAGTATCCCACTGTAAAACTTTTGTACAGTTATGAGCTGAATACCTTTTAAGTCTATTCCTTGAACATCTCCTTGTGCAATCTGCCATTCTATGATGCAGTCTGAGCGGCTGGACACCAGACACCATTCAATCACATATTTAAGAACATAACTGTTAGGAGCAGTCCACCCTACCCACAACTTGTCATATTTAGGCAACGTTCTAAGATTCTTCACAGGTGCTGTAATGAAAGAAAACAGAAAAGTGATCAATACTGACAGTTCCTCCACTAGATATTCATTATAAGAGATATTCTCGCAATTGTTGATACTTTTGCATTATTGCAATGGTGGCAAACTGACAGAACGAATGTAAAAACCATTTTCTGAAATATGGAGGTTTATGAATCTTTGTATCAGAGATCCAAAGTAAGCAGTATCAGGCTATATGAAAACTGGAAATTAGACTATATTTCTCTGTTCTCCAACACAGTAAGATGTCTCATTGCATGTAAACAGACACTATGTTTCTTAGTTACAAAACAAAGGGTCTATTTGAGAGAGAAATCAAACTTGGAACGGGAATTTGAAGTGTATCAAACAGTCACACTTAAGTACCTCACTAAGATTTATACCTTACATACAGTGTGTGTGTATATACATACATACATATATATATAAAAAAATAATACAGTATATATGTTATATAGTTGTATACCTTAAATATACACGATACACTTACACCTTACCAAGTGCTTACTTCTGTCTGCAATGCTACTTGATTTGAATCAAACCTTTAACTAATTCATCTAATGGTTTTAGAACCAGTGACTCTCCCTTGTGTTTACTCTAAAAGCAGCATCTACTTGTAAAACTTTTTTTGCTTCCTCTCTTGGTAATGTTTGGGCTGGAAGTAAGGAGAAACCAGCCTGTAGTTATTATTACTGCATAGTAAAAACAACATGAAAAGGAACATGAGCAGTAAGGAAACAATGGAAGCATATGACAAAGCAACCAGGCAAGATACTGAAAACGTGGGAGAGCGAGACTGGGAAAAGCAAAGAAAGAGGTGTGAAGAAGATCAGGAAGTTAAAAGAAGAGCAATGGCAAAACTGTACATACATGAAGTAAAGGGTGCTTCCTTCCCCAACACTTTGATTTTTTCTTTTTTTTAAGGACACAAAAATGCCTGCTGTGCTAAGAAAAAAACAACAGGGAATATAGGACACACCAGTTCTAAGGATCAAAACCAAGCAAAACACACACATAGGTTCAAATGACCCTGTGAGTACATAAATCCACATGTTCCCTGGTATACAAATGGTAGAATAGTTATAAACACATGAGACTCTAGATACATTCCGTAATGCTTTAATTATGTGTCCATGTAAAAGGTATAATTTTACAACACTGAAGATTTTTTGTAACCATGCAGATTTATTTGACAAGAGACATTACCAGGACACTAACCTTTTGAATTACTTGCTGGGATAAGTAAAACTGATGGAGGAGATGCCCCAACTCTGTTACGGGCAATCACAGTCACTTCGTAAGTTCCATTTGGCAGTTGTAATGTAAGGTTGGTGCTGGTAACATTGAATTTCTTCAGTGGACTGGAGAGAGATGACTTATCTCTGACAGTCAGTTCATACTGCAAGATTACTCCATTGGCTTCAGAAGGCTTCATTGCCTGTCAGAAACACATCTTTGATTAAAATAATGTGACATATCCCTTACTGTCTTTGAGGTGCAGTTTAGAACTCTGAAAACAAAAAAGTTACATAGATCAAATACCTGTATATTTAAGACAAGCATAAATAACCCTTGCCCGTAAAACTACTTCTTATTTAAATACTATTTTTCTTAGATCACAATCTCACCTAGCGACTTAATAAAACCTATTTCGTAAAGACTGCAAAACATATGTTGATAAAACCTCTGTTTTATGTGACTTTACAACACAATGACATAAAAGGAGTCTCTCATCTTAAGCTGTGTTGAGCCTGAAGAAAAACACCCCAAGTAGTTTCATTATGCATGGAAAAATACTTGTTTGTGTCATCTAACAACACAGAAAAACATTGTTTCTGTGTAACAGTATCAATTTGCAGAAAAATTAAGAGAAAATTGTTGAAACTGTAAAATAGCAGCAGTTTTTCCATTCTAAGCTAAATAGTGTCAGAATCAGAATCATAGAAGATCCTGAGTTGGAAGGGACCCTCATGGATCATTTAAGTCCAACTCCTGGCCTTGTCCAGGAACACCCCACAAATCACACCATGTGCCTATCAGTGTTGTCGTAAGTGGTGTCAGAAAACAATGCTGTATCAATTTACATGTAACTTCACACAATCCACCTAGCAATAGAGAAGAATTAATAATAAAAACACAGGTGGGACACAGTTCACGGATCAAAAGAAAGCAGGGGATGGGGACTGACCATAATTACATTCCCTGTCTTAGCTGGACCAATCATCCAATTGGACGCAGCAGCCTACTGCATGCAAACATGCAGTGCTGTATTTAATAAGCCTAACCTGTGCAGGGTTTCTAGGCTTAATGGATTTTGCAGCTGGGGTTTCACTGTCCAGACACTGCTACCAAAGCTTTAGGTTACAGCAGAAGGCATAAAATGAAGGTTTGCTTTGTTTTAATCAAAGTTCCAAAATCACAGACTCCTTAAGTACAAGTCAGGAATCTGAAAGTATATTCTGTATACTCTGGATCACAGTTGTGTGTTAGTTAACTGATGGCCTTTACATTTCTAACAACTGAGTTTTAATAACTCATTATTATAATAAGAACACTAAAGTAACGTCTCATATCAATAAAACCTGTACTATCCTGGTACCCTACTCAAGGTTGTTGGGGCACATTTCTCCAATTAAAAACTCATGTTTTTAAAAGAATGCTCAATTTCTGCAGTTTATCATGTTGCTTTACCTTCCACATCAGATGCACAGTCCAGCAAGATGGTGAGTGAGATGCATCGATGATCCTCCATATGAGTGGTCCTTTAGATGGTTCTGATGAAAGAAACAATGCTTAATAGTAAAAATATTTTTATTTAATCTGTTTAAATTCATACTTCGATTATCATATGCTTTAAATATATATGATTTTTATATTTTGTATATTAATCATTGTGAGTTTTCATCTGTTTTACTTCAAAAACCCCTCAGTGTTAAGTATACAGTGTGCACCTTGTTTCTTATGATTTATGTTATGAGGCAAGGAGAACCGGGAATTGAAGTAAAGGGAGTTCTTAACGTCACTTGAGCACCTGTATTTGATTCACATAAAAATGAAGCAACTGTACATCTTGCCTAATATGGATCATGTTCATTTGCTACTATAACACCACTGTTCTAAAACTAAAACAAGACATGGGTAGTTAATCAATATTAGCAGTATTTTTGCAAAGCCAGTCACTACTGCAGAACAACAATGCAGTCTAAACAGGCAGGCAGTCCTGAAATCCTCATTGCTCAGCCCAATGCAGAAAACACAGAAAATAAAGCCATACTATCATTAAGAGTTGAAAGGCAGCTACTAGAATACTGAAATAATATTTTACAGTATCTCCCCCAGAGAAAGCAAATTTTGCACAGAATTGAAGCCATGCCATCATTCACAAAAATTCCACTTCATTTAAACAAAAATTACTAAAATATTTTTCTTATTGTGCCAATTTAAGATGACAAACTCATTCAAATAGAGCTCTTTATTGCGAACTCGGTCAGGATAAATAAGGATTTCTGATCTGTTTTAACAATGGAACCTATATTGGTTTTGCTTTGTTTAAAGATATGCTCTGAAACCTTGGAGTAAACACACTGCTTAGAAGAGAGCACACCTTGGGAGGCATTATGGAATACACAGGATATTACAGGAAGAAGACTAGGAAGGTGCAAGCAGGAAAGGCTAAAGCCCATTAAAAAAAAACAACCCGGTTGACCTGAAGCTAAACTGCTATCATAAAGAATTCACAGCAATGGAAAGTAAGAATAGATCCCTACTGAGTATCAAGTACACAAAAAGAAGGTCCGTTCATTGGCTCCATATGAGGTAGGATCAGCACAGGCCAGAAACAAAGCCAGTTGTGCAGGCTGTCAAAGTAGAAGAGAAATGGAAACTGGACCAAGGTAAAGTAATTTCACTCCTCACAACTCTAGAATGAGTTTCTAACTGATACTAATAATCAAGTTGGTAGAAAAACAAGATAAAATCCCCATATTATTTAATTCCCTTTGAAGTCAGAAATCAGCAAGTGATTCCCAATGCTGCTACTACTGATGATTCAGGATGAAACCAAACAAACCTTTAAAATAAAATCCCTTTGAGGGCAATTTACTAATTCTAGAAACCCCAGAAATCACAACGCATATGTATCTTGGTAGCTTGCTACTGAGACAAACACTGAATCTTCGAATGCAGAGGGCAAGCAAATGTGGAACCTTCTGGGACGTGGGTCTAACACCCTTAGACAAAGCACAGTATTCAGAAGTCAATCTTCTAATTTGACTGAGGGCAGTAACAACCGTATAAGTAACTTATGTGTTCACTATCTGCTTGTTTCTCATTTTGTCTTTGCAACTCAAAAATAAAAATATATTAATAACGTTTTGGATTAGATTTGCCAAAAATTGCAACCTGGAGTTCCATGTCTAAGCCTGACACTAGGTAGAAAAAGAATCACAGAACTATGGACTTCATAACCTCCTTTCCAATTAAAGTTATTGCACCATCCTATAAATTTTCAAGGGTATCTAGGCATTTCCAAGACGGGACCGCACCTCTTAGGTTGTCCATAAGTGAACTCAGAATAGGAAATTATCCTACTGTCAACTTATTCCTATAATAGCACAAAGCGCTATCTGATTAGCAAGCAATGTAGGAAAAGTGTGACTATCCTATTGTCATTAGGAAGGCTAGTTATGACAATTAGTTGAAATGCTTTTCTACCAGTAGAAAACACACTGTGTTTTCATTTACAATGTATCACAACTAATGACACAGGTATTCAACAGCTTACTGCACACTAAAATGAATTCATTCTACCTTTAGCAACAAACACGACACTAGTGACACCAATACATATTCAAAAACATTTCAAACATCTGTTAAAGATGTTGAATTAGTTCCACTTCAGACTATGCAGGTTACTAAGGCAAATGACAAAACAAACACAGATCAGAGAAAGCTAAGTTCTTGGTGAAAGACTGGGGGTTTTATACTGAAAGCAAATTAAAGGGCCAAATGAGTAGGTCTAGGTTGTGTTTCAATATATGCTGCATATAATTTCGTTCTGTTAAAGGAAAAATGTAAGAAATAACGATTCGAGAAGACGATTTTTCACACAGTAACGAATGCATGAGTGTGATTTTAATGTGATTTTACTGCTCAGTTATTGTTGTGCAACTTTATACTTCATACGAGTTTCCAGTTGCTTGACACAACTGCTAAGTCATCGAATGCTGCAAAACAAAACAGTTAAACAACATCAGTAAAAAAAAATGTTAAATATACTCAACTAATGGTTTTAGCACAACTCAGTGGTGGAAGGTAGAGTCTCTGTACTTAAGTACAAACTTGAGGGAGAGCCACTCTAGTCGGGACATATTGCAGTGACTTCCATGAGTTGAGAAGTCTATAGAATTCATAACACAGCAAGCTGTAGTTACTTTAATGCCATGGTACATTTCAAGCAATGAGTGTGTTCATGAGCAACTCAAAGCAATGAATGAAGTTAAAAAATGTGCTGTGGGATGCAGTGGACACACATCTTAGAAGACAATGAGTGCAGTCTCAGTGCCATTGTCCTGAAGGAATATGAATATGACCAGGCTGATGTAGCACACCTGCAGAACATGCAGTTCAATGAAAACAATGTCTTAACAGCTGACTGAAGCACTGCAAGCAGTTGAAAGGCCAAGCAAGTTGGTGAGCTGATTGTAGGATGAACAGATTTAGTGCATGGCAACAGTTTTACAATGCTGAGGATTTGTTCCACAAAGCACTGAAAGCTGAGCCTTGACTGATACTCTTAAGCGGGTTTTTTTTTAAACAGGGCTGTGAACTTTAAACCTAGTCATTTGCTACCTTTTGTGTATCTTTATACTTTAAAGTTTACACTTCGAAATTGTATGTATGTATGTATGCTTGCAAAGTCCTTTTGTGCAAGACTAAACACAACTCAAATACTGCCCCAAAGAGCTGAAGTATGAACTTGGTAAGAAGTTTTCCTCATTATATTATGACAGTTGCAATCAGCGTTCACCCCTACTGAAAGGAACAGGATATTACAAGTCAGATCTATAAAACAACTCCAATGGCACACCATCAAGAAGGAACACTAAGGAAACACTGAATTTTGTGATTAATCATAAAAACAAAATAAAACAATTTTCAACACAAACTCAGTCTTGCTTAAACTGAGATGACTTTTATAGATGCCATTCTCTTTCTTATGCCTCTCACAGTGACAACCATACCAGTGATGAGAAGCAGGACTCTTGATTACTGTGTGTATAATGTAAAGAATGGGTACAAGACAGTGCAGACAGCTGTGAGTGACTAATAAGCAAGAAAGTGTTAATGATGCAGAAAACCTTAGGAAAAGTTAAAAGTAAATCAGAATGTTTTATTTAGATGCTTTGGTGCATAAGAGGCTACACTTACTATTTGAACATTATTTTGTATCATTGCTTTACTAAGTTTGTGAAGAAGTCTATGCATCCTGTGTGACTAAAATCTTCTGTTTCATAACTGCTGATGCCTGTTCACCTATAATTTTATCTACTGGCATCCTAAACGTCAAGTTGTTCACAAACTAAGGCAATAGGTCTACCAATAAAACACTTTCTAATAGGCAGAATAACTTCTGTTACAGAGGATAACCTCCAGAATAAAAAAAAAACAAGCATAAAGCCTACATCTCCTCTAGAAAACCTTGAAAATAGTTTTCTATGAAGAATGCTCTTCTTCTCTATCTCCCATTCCAGCTGTTTTCAGGAAGCTCTGATAGACTGGCTTAATGGGGAGGTATTCTTATGCTTCCTGGAATGCATGGGTCAAGTCAGTCAGTGCTGAAGGTAACTCAGGAGAGTTTTATTGCATGTCTAATCAAGAAACTCAAGTGAGGATACACAACTTCAGCTTGCTATTGCCAAAATGCTGAACACTCACATACTTTGAAAGTCAGTGACCTACTTTCATATACTACTTACCATCTTCAGTGGTGATCCCAGTCTTTTCTTCACTCCAGTCACTCCAGTAGCCCACTCCATCTTCTTTCATGCAACGAATGGAAAAGACATACTCTGTGAAGGGTTGGAGCTCTTGAACACTGAATGAAGTTCTTGGGGAAGCTGTATCTTCAGAAGGAATCTATACATGGAAGAAAGATTTTAAAGGAACTGATCAAAATACTGTAAAGCTGAGTTCTGTGCTACTACAGTTGCCATCCAACAGGGCTCCCCACTGCATACACACCCATAACAACCAACAGTTTTCCTGCCCTCTTATTTCCAAAAGCTTCAATTCTCCACCATTTTTTGACAAAGATTCAGTTAGAATTGTGTGCCTTTACCAGGTATAACAACGTACATGTACTAAAATAGTTAAGCACCTACCTCAGGACAATCTCTCATATTCGGTTTTTTTCAAATTATCTTATATCTCTTTCTTCTTCCTTCTCATGGGTTTCGAGTGAGCTGAAAACTGGGCAGGGTTTTTTTCCTCCCTTCCCCCTACCTGCTGCTGTGAGGGAGGTTAAGTGAGCGATTAACAACATAAAGGAGCTGGCTCAGGCCTGACATTCCAAAGCTGATGGCCCTCGGAAAGTCTGTGGGGGGGAAGAGTGTCTTTTGGTCTTTTTGGTTTCATC
>VZRE01006580.1:0-10967 GCA_013396775.1 Cephalopterus ornatus
CCTTCCAACCCAAACTATTCTATGGTTCTTTGATTCCATCATAGTAGGTAGTCTTAGGGAGTCATTTGCCAAATGCTTGTCATGATAAATGAATGTTACAAGACATGAAATGCATATTATAAAAATTATTTTTCACACTAGTTGTCTTGAACAGACACTGAATATGGTAGGATGGGCAAACACTGTATTTTAGTCGAGCTGCATTAAAAGGACTTGCTTTTTATTACATGATTCTCATTAACTGTTACAGTGTGCACCCATACATTAACATATGCATTTAGTAGTTCCTGTCTGAATTGCTCTGTATAGTGTACATATTTCAACATAAAGCAAGTTACTTTATTCTAAGATATTTGTACCTCTGAAAAGAGAAAAGCATGAAAAATACTTGGTCTGTTACTAGTGTCACATTAAAGTAAACCAGGAATGATTATATAAATTCAATGACAGCAAAACAGGGCCAGCTACTTCAAATGCTGAAGTGATTATTGCTCAGTTTTATTCTGTGATTAAAAACTATTTATAAAAAGTGCTTTAGGAAACAAAAGAATTGCAATATGCAAGCCATCAACTACTATATAGAAGGAGGCAGGTGTTGGTGCATTTTGCTAACACTTAAATATTTAGCATGATCATTAAATTTTATATTGCACATATGCATACATTTCCAGCCAAGTGAATGCATGCAATAGAAATTTCAGCACTTGTCCCACATATTCAGTTCAGGAGAATCTGCCCCTTGTTGGTAGTGAATGAACAAATGAATGAGCAAAAAGCTGCATAAGTATGGATGGTGCATCCAAATCAAGTGAGCTTTGGTAAAGAATAAACAAATGGGGATGCAAGTGTTGCTGTTCCCTGATGGCTTTTTATATCATCACCTCCCTTCTTGGAAAATGCTTTGAATCTTTCATTAACACATTTTCAGATGGTTTCTTTTTTCATAAGAAATTCCCTAAAAATTCAGAATTGTTTAAAAAAAAATGGTTGAAAGATGAATGCAAATTTATGTATAAGATAGTTCAGCAGATTTAGTATCACTAAGTTGTCAGTGTATTCATGTTTGATTCAACAACAAAGGATGATTTAAAGCTATAGTAATTTAAAAGTATATCTTTTATGAATGTAATTTAGTAACAAATTCCACTCAGGAAGTTCACAGACTGAGAATCTTTATTTTTACTGCCTTCACGGATACTGCAGGTTCAGTCAGATTTACATGGCTGCAACAAACATGTAAAAGCTTGTCCCTCCTGTTTTTGCCCTTGAATAGCCAAGCTGCTCAGTGGCTGCCAGAAGGAAGCCAAGCGTATTTCGTTCCCATCAGAAAACTAACATCATTCTTTTATACTCCAGTCCACACAAAACACACTGAGGCTGCATTGATGCATAGTTCTGAAACTTTTTTTACACCCTGAGGTTGAAGAGGTAGTTGCATCTGCAGCTCCAGCGAGACGATGACGAGGTGAATAAGAAACACATTTTTATAGAACGATAGAAAAATTCTGTCCCAGTGAGTAGAGCAAAGCAGGAATATTCAATCACCCACAGAGTGTTGCTAACAAACTGTAGAAGATGATTCTTACCTTTTCCATGTATCTTCTAGCATATGAAATCTGAGAAGGGTCTTAAAAACATTCTTGTACCATAGGCAAAGAGGGTGCCTAGGTGCTTGCCTGATCTTCACCCAATACATACATGTTTTAGGTTCTTACATCATATTGGTCTAAATATCATTGCGGGAAGTTACTTAATGTTTAACTACTGTCAGTAATAAATTGAATTTGATGTCCTCTTTATGACATGACTTTTACATTTGATGTCAGGTGTTTTATAAACAAACTTGCCATTAGCAATACACTTAATTGTAATACACTTAATTGAAATGAAATAAAATCCAGATGAGGATTCTTGGAGAATCTCAGTTCCTTGGTGACCATTTTCCCACTCCTCTAGGCTGGTCCAGTGACATTCAAAGTCACTCATAGCTGCTCTAGTTCCAAGAGAAGTTTTATTTTAAATTTATATTAAGATTTATGTCTTAACTAGGATTTAGGATTTATGGCTTAATTCCATATTATCTGTTGTATTTTTCCTAAGGAGAAAAAAAAAAGGCAACAACTGAGAACATTTACATGGTCTATTTAGGCATTCTTTTCAGGAGAAATCACAATCCATGTTTTTGTCGTGTAAGTACCTACCACACAGAGGTTTTGATCTTTACTTTTTGTAATAAAATATTTTACAGCACTTCAGATTTCCAACCATTACATGATCTCAGTATCAATTATCAAAATTCCCTTTGCATCAATCAGGACATGAAACTTAATTTTCAGTAAGTCCTGAAATATCAAAAATTCGTGCTAGGTTAAACAGAGAAAAAAAATCCATTATTGGAGATTAACACAGCACAATGTGTCCAGTAGTAAATCTGTTAGAGAATAATCTGTTAGAGCATAATATTTTAGAGAAAATAGAGATAGTGTTATGCTCTGGTGTCATCCTTTTGATATCAACACAGGCATGCATTTTTCAAGAGCATGATGTTACCGCGCTGTATTCTGTGTTAGTATTATAAGACTCATGCTACAATAAAAGTCATGGCCTCTGATAAGAAGAAAGTATGCTTTCGACTATAGAACATCCTTCTGTATTCTTTCAAGCTCCTCCTAACCCATGCTGTCCAAGGGAAAATTTTGCTAATTTTCTCCGAGGCATTATGAACTGATAGTTGGCTGCACTTCCACACCTGCATAAACTTATAAAAGAGCTGGAGAAAGAAGAGGAATAAGCAATGCAGCATCCAGGTATTCTTCATTAGTGTTCACAAATGACACTTCTATTTCCCTAACTTAAAGGACACCAACTTTCAGAGAAAACAAATAAAGTATGAAGTGTAATTGTACTTAACTGAGTACATCTTGCCTTCATAAACTGATTTTTTTTTATTATAAGAAAGAAAAATGTGATTAAAATTCAGAGAAAGGCATCATCTTTTTGTAAATGTAGCTTACTTGTAATACCCTTTCTCCAAAAATTTAGATTTTGTTGATGACTTCAAGACTTGAAATCTACAGTTGCTTAGCTATTTATTTCTTCCTCTGCCTCTCACAGCAGTTTGTTTAAGTGAATAAATTGAAGTTTTGATCACTATAAGAAACTCTCTAGCTTTTATACAAATTTGTTGTTGTCATGGAAAATTGGGATTGATTTTTACATAATGGAAAATTATGTATTGATTCAGTAAACATCAATACCAATCTGAGTTCATCAAGTCAGACTTCAGGATTAAACCCAGTGAGTTTACTGAGCCATTAACAATGTGTTCATATCTCCCATCAAGACTTCTTAAATAGAGGAATGCAAGTAGTCAGGCCTATGAGATTAAGAAATTAGTAGAAAGCTGTAGTTATTCTGAAAATTATAGCATTTGAATTTCATCCTCATTCAAAAAATTCAAAATTGCAACTTTTATTAGAAGTGGAATCAATACTTTTTTCCTTTATTGCTCTCCTATCACAGAAAAAAAACCTCTCAAAATTAATCAATACTTGTTTAAGAAATTGATTTATGAATATGTGAAGTGTAGTGTTCACTGCATCTCGCAGTAGTCAAATATCAATGATGCAAAAACTGGAATATCTTTAATTGTTCATATTTTAATTGAAATTAGGACTATACTGAAAAATAAGATATTTGTAGTCATAAGCATTTACAAAAAGCCACATCTAGAGTACTATGTTCAGTTCTGAGCTCTTCAGAAAGACAAGAAACTACTGGAGAGGGTCCAGCAGAGGGTCACGAGGATGAGTTGGGGTCTGGAACATCTGTCTTGTGAAGAGAGACTTAGGGAGCTGGGCATGCTTAGTCTAGAGAAAAGAAGTCTGAGAGGGTATCTCATTAATGTATATAAATATCTCAAAGATGGATGCCAAGAGGATGGTGCCAGACTCTTTTCAGTCCTGCCCAACAACAGGGCAAGGAACAATAGCCGTGAACTAAAACATAAGAAGTGTCACCTCAACGCAAGGAAGAACTTCTTTACATTGAGGGTTGGCATAACAGTGGATCGGCTGCCCAGGGGGTGTCGTGGATTATTCCCCTCTGGAGACATTTAAAACCTACCTGGATGCGCTCCTGTGTCACCTGATAGAGGTGACCCTGCCTTGCCAAGGGATTTGGACTGGATGTTCTCCAGAAGTCCCTTCCAACACCAGCTATGCTGTGATTCTGTGAAATTGAGCTTCTCATGTTCCAGTTATCTTACTACTTGTCCTGTTGTCTGTTTTCACTATTTTTTCTAAATCAGTAAGTATTTTCAAAAGTCTGTCCTGCACTTTTCTTGCAATTGGCCAGTGATGGAGCTAATAGACACAGTCCAAATATAGTCACAGTTGATTTACATGCATGATATCAAAATCCAGACAAGTGTATTTCCTTCTACCAAGTAGCTAGCTGCTTTTGAAAGAACATAGTCCTTAACCAGAATTCTAGCTTCATGTATAGTTGTTTTCTATGAGGTAGGCTCTTATTCAGAAATTTTCCATCTTTTATAGTTCCCCTCAGCAAGATTAGTTCTAATGTGGTTGGAATTTCTTAGGGTGGGTAGACGGAATTGACTTCCAAAACACCAAAACCTTGACACCTATATCTAATACAGACTTTCAGTCGATGCAAATTTGTCTTCACATTTTTCCTGAAAATATTCAGGGGTTTTTAGAAATAATTATATCTTTTTTAACTGTTTTCCTTTTATGGACTCTTTTTGTTATTTGTTGTTTTCCTTCTGCATGATCGGTGATTTATCTCTGAGAGTGTAGTTCCTGTACATTATTATTAACTCTAATGCCAGTGTCTGTGTAGAGTCTAATTTAGCATTCACATCAAACCAGGGTCTAAAGAACAGATATAGCTGGTCTATCTAGATTCTTTTGGGGCACAGTATAACATTCAAGGAGAGAAAAGAACACTTCAAACTTAAAGGAAAATGACAACAAAACACATAGCAGAGTACGGAGAATAAAAAAAAAATAATAGTTAAAAAAAACAATTGGGGATTTCTCTAAGGCCAGAAACATTAGAAAATTCAAAACGAAATAAGAATTTAGCTTAAAATTAATACCAGGAAAGCTGATGGAGGAGACAAAATAATATAGGTGTCTGCCAAACTAAGGACTGATGCCTTTAAAACATAAGTGTGAATTAAAGTTTTTCTTTTGTTGTTCAATGTAAATGTTTAATCTTCTTTTCTTAATCTCTGGAAACACTTTGCTTCAGAAACAGGGCTGGTTTGGTGGTTATTATTGTTATTACTATTTAAAAAATTCTTGATTTTTTGAATGTCTTTTTGAAGACATGAACCTGCAGTTCAGTGGAGCTGTACTGTTGTTAGTGCATCATAACCATATTCAGAAACTCCCAAAGTGTACATGACAGAGGAAGCAGTCTGTTGACCAATGCACTGATGACATTTATAAAACTCGACTAATACTTCTGACATCTAAAATATTTTTTTTTTTAATTTTTTTTAAAGTTTTGTTTACAAGTTAAAATGAGTCCACATTTTGCTCATTTGCTCACTGGGTCACTAAGGTACATACAGTTGTGTGGATACATTTTAGCCATGTGTATGTGCATTCTTTATTTGTTCACAGGAACGACTCAGTTGTATATGTACTTACTGTTATATCTACATCTAAAAAGGATTTACTAGTGACTAGTATAGATTGACAGTTCAAAGACAGAAGCAGCAGAAGTTCAGAACACTTTTTTTTCATCCTTTTTTTTTCCATTTTACCATCAGAAATTTAAATTTGGAGGAAAAAAAAAAGAGGCTAAGAAGGATTTCCATTCTGATAATCTGAAAAAGTATTTATAAGGTTTTGCTAAGTTAAATTTTAGATCACTATGTAAATATATGAAAAAAGGCATAATTTTCCTTGAAAGTAGTGGATCACAGCACGTTTCAAGATAAATATGTGACTTTTCCTCCTATGAAAATCCCCTCTTTAACATTCTCATGTATTCAACTTTTTCTGTGGCTTTACTTTTGTTTACAATCTCTAAGGTAAATACTCCCTGAATTATAGATATTGTAATACTGACGGAGAGACAGAAAACATATTTTGATTTATTGATTTGTGCCACTAACCTTCACTTCGGAAGAATTCTTAATTTATCTCCAGAAAGTGTGAATTTTTCCTCATCCCTAGTAGCACTGTTGCTGGACAAATTGTAAATAAAATTTATTCCTGAAGAGCATGCTGTCAGGGAATTGCTCTCCATGCAGTGAGACCTTTTGAAGACACTTACTTTTTTCAAAATCTGAGTAGCCTCAGAGTGATAAGCTGTCAGTCATTTTGCACTCCTTTTCCTGCCCAGTGTGGACAGATTGTCCACGTGTGTAGAATGGGTGTGTACAACATGACTACCTTGCCATTTATTAATGAAAAGAAACCAGCTTGCTATGCCTGTCATGAAAAACTCAAGTCTTTTATGTATTCACTAAATTAAGCCAATATCTTTCTTACAAAAGTATAGAATTTTATCTACACAGAGGAACTAGAACTTTAGTTTTCAGTTGAAGCATAGAAACCATGGGTTTCTTAATATGTATGGGGTTTTTTTGTTTTAATTAAAAAAGTTCTAATACTCAAAATATCATGTAATGGACCATGTTATTCAGTGCACCTGTTCAAATATGTTAAAACTGTGAGAATCTAATATTAAAATTTGGGTATGTGAATTTTTTTTTCCTTACATTATTTTGGCAATTGCAGAACTACTGCTGCAATTGTTCTCAATGTACTTTGTATCTCTTGGATGAGTCAACTTCATCACTTCCTTACTTTATGATGCCTTTATTTTTAGATTGGTTGATTTATTTTGTGTTTTCATAATTTTCAAAAATTTTTAAGGAATGATGAGAACAAGAACTAATGCAGACACTGAAATATATTTCTTGTGGCTTCATTGAATGTAAATATTGTAATTTTATAAAGATTGTGTAAAATTTAAATTGTATGTATTATTAATTATATTAATATAAAGAATATACTATATACACTAGCTTTTATAAAGATTAACAGATTTTATCATATTACTTAAATAGTATAGGTGGAGCATTGTGGTTTTTCTATTGTTATTCTTAACCAAAAAAAGAATTGTCATATGTTCTAAAACTTAGCCTGAGTTCCCAGTTCTACAACTTACTGTTTCATTCTATATCAAGCTGGAAAACAGTTATAATTCTTATATATTATCATTAAGTTACTGATTGATCTAGACCAAGTGCTATTTGACACATAGACAGCTCTCTGTTTCTTTTTCCTTGTTATATTGGTTTCAGCAAATCTTAAAAAACCTGTCAGCACCAACATAGCAAAGAACAAAAACCAAGGGAATAGAAAACTTGACAATGTTCCCATTGCATTGAAAAATTAGAAGAGATACTCCTTAGCCCTTGTCCTTAAAGAGTCGCTTGCTTTCTTCTTTTTAGAAGACAAAAAAAACTCTCACAATTTTACTTTTTTTTTCTTAAAGGAAAACGTCGATGGCCATATCAATGTAAGAGATGGCAGTTTTTGTAAAGTATGAATATCACTCCACTATTACTGCTTATTTACTGTAAGGAGAACAGAAGAATGTTCAGTGCAGAAAAATAATGACCACCACTTGTAAAGAATAGTTAAAAACTGGAGGCAGATTTTTCTAAGGAAAACTTTTTTGACCCTGACACCTAAGAACATGTAAACCAATCTGCTTCTGAAGTCTGAAATCTCACAGTACTGGCATACAGTCACTTCTGTATCTGCCTTGCTCTTTGTAAATTATCCAGAAAATTGTAACATCTTTACATGTGAAATTATGGAATGGCTTTTACCTAAATAAGTAACTACTACCCTTTCTTTGACTCAGTTGCTGGAAATACATGTAACTAGACAGGATAGGTTTTTGAAGCAGAGTTCTTCTTGACTTGATAATTCATTCCTCAATAGCTTCAATTTGTTCACCTTCAGGTTATACTGTACACCCATCCGTAAACTCACTGACTCAATAAAAGAGAGGATGTGCCAGCTTTTTGAGAAAATGGTTTCATTTGTTCCCAGATAATGCCTGATCTGAGTTTGTTGTTCTGTAGGTGTATAGCAGACTTATAAAAATTAATGAGAATGACTGATAGTGTTCTTGAGTGTTTATTGTAATTTTCATTACATGTTTTGGGCAAAATAGGTTAAACAGTACACACACATTGTAGAAAGCTTCCTACCCAGTGATTCAGGAATCCTGTCTGACATTTTTTAAATCTAGTGGTTGATCAGTCATCAGATTTTTCTTTCACCAGTGTTCCCACCCCATCTGTTGCACTCTATAGGACTTTCCATTCCTGTAAATGACCTTTCCTCTTTTCAGTGCTGTCCTGGAGAAAGAGGAACGGCAAGTATTGCAATACAATATTCAATGCTTTCTTAATCTTGTACTTCAGATTTGTCCACTTTTAACTGACTTACATTTATGATTGATAAGCCAGCAAATAAGATGACATTGGAATCCAGAAAAGTGAAGCAATGTCATTAACTAATCAGGTCCTGATGCTCCAGATTGGAAAACAGTAAAATAGAGCTAAGTGGGGAGTAAAGTCATAATTATTTTATCATGTCATTTCTATCTAAAGATCAAATTTTACTTTTCTTGTAGAAGTAACAAATATAATGTTTGCATGGACTAAAAGTCTGAAACCACTACATCTGTATCTAACATAACACAGGACAAAGTTTACTTCTTTCATTCTTCTTAAATTCCTTCCATAAGAGATTTGCTTAAGAAAGGCTTAAACAAGGTTTTCCAATGCATGTTAATGATCTCACACTTATTTTAAAAAGATCAATTGTTTGGATTTTATTTTATTAAGCATTGTGTTACCATGACTGTTCGCTGACAATATAGGAATTCTGTGTTAAACAGAGTCCCTCTCTATAGGCTTAGATAATCATCTCTCTCCCACTGTCTTTAAGATCTTATTTAATTGGAATCATAGCATCATAGAGTATTAAGCAGTTGAAATGGATCTAGTCCCAACCCTCCCTGGGAGGGAGGCCTCCCACTAAACCAGGTTGCTCAAAACCTTCTCCAGCCTGCCTTTGAACACTAATAGGGTGGAGGCAATTATCAATAGGTATTAGATTCCATAGAGTAGCATCTTGAGTAGTTTATGATATCTCTTGCTAAATACAAATAGCCTCTAGCTTCCTGGGGACCCATTTTGCACAACAACAGAAATATCTTTGCAGGGTCAGATGTCTGAGAAGGAGAGAACTGCAACTGCTCCTGGTCCAAGCCTTGAAATCCCAACTTTGACCTGCAGCTTTAGAAGTCATTGGTCACAGTAGTAGGACAGCTTGTTCAACTATCATGACAGCTAAAATGACCTGGAAGTCAAAAATCACTATCTAAAGTCATCTAGCCCTCTCGTGAATTGATTGCTAGTCAAGCTACTGTCAGAAATGCTGTCATCATTCTTGTCCTCTAAGTAGCTGAAACTTTCCACAACTCTGTCATTAATTTATGCATAAACTCTGGTTCTTTTCAATAAAAATGGTAATCTTCATGAGGCTGTTTGAGAGAAAAAGAACAAAATTCTGAACTGTGACTGTGTGCATCAGGAATACATTTATCTAAAATGGCAATGTGCAAATGAGTAGAAACATAACTTCATCTGTAAATACATAGGTTTACTCATGCTCTAGCAGCTTTTAGAAAATTTTATTCAGTTTTGAAAAATCTTACATATGCTTTTTCCATTATTTCAAATTAGTATTTTTCTGGATTTACTTGGAATTAGAAATACCCAGTTGCTCTTTTATGTACTATGATAGAAAAATTGATGAAATGCAGGGTTTTTTTCAGGCTTTAAATAATAAATACATTTTTTTCCATGCATAGATACTATTTTTTTCACTGTGACCTTGACATCTTACTAATTATCAGATAGGTCAAAGTAAAAATACAGATGAAGTGTTTTCCAGGAAAAAACTATTTATTAGAACAGAAAAGAGCACACTCAAAAATTAAGTTACATGAAAATAGCTGTATTTTTCCCTGACAAAATTATTTTTAAAATATATCTAATAGTTCTATGTGATTTTCATGTATCATAACGATTCACAATATTCTAATTGAGATATTCTTCATCCCTACAATAGCAGTAAATAAATAAAATTTCACTTATTTTTTATAAGCTATTTCCTCTTTTTATGTTTATTGTTATGCATTGCAGCTTGTGGAATTTATAAAAAAATGTTAACTGTATCAAATATAAGGCATTTCTGAAAGCACTAATAAATATTTTTGATCAACAAAATTGAGAAACAGAAATCGTTCTCCGTATTTCTCAGAACAGTTTCTCTTCATAAATGTGCATTTCAAAATGTTATGAATTTTTTGTAGTTGATATGCAGTCCTAAATATTTTCAAAGTTGTATTGTTATCATCCATTCTCCTTTTGCAGGTAGTTGTAGCTTAATTCTCAGAATCAGTAGTAAAATGTGCGTGCATGTAAATATGCAGAAAATAATTCTGTCCTCAGGGAGAACAAAGCATTTACCCAGAAATGTTTGTGATAATTCTGTCAGAAAAGAGCAGTCCCACAACACCTTTAAAACTGTTTTTATTTAGCGTTTCTTTCTTACAGTTTGGTTTTTTTTAACTGTTACACTGGATTATGGTATTTTTCCTTGAAAACTGTTAGGATTATCTGTTTCTATTCTTCTCTCTTCCTTTTTTTTTTTAGGGCAACAAAATTCTTACTATTAGTACAATTATTGCTCTAGAAAAATGATAACTATAATAAAATAAAGCAAGACAGAAACACAATGGTTTCACTACTCCAATGAATTTAGTTTTCATTTTATCCCTACACTTCATATATATATGAAGTTTTATATCATCATCATCATCATGGCTAGGCT
>VZRE01006588.1:2293-55915 GCA_013396775.1 Cephalopterus ornatus
TTTTTTTTTTGGTTTTTTTTTTTTTTGGTGTTTTTTTTTGTTTTTTTTTTTTAGTTTCCAAATTAAGTGTTCTTTACTGGAAATCAAGCTGCTGATGACAAGAACTCGCTCCTGGTAAACTTTGCACTAACACTAAAGGGTATATTGTTCTAGTTTTAAGAACATTGTAAATATGGTTTCTGGTTCAAAAGCCGCTTTGGTTGTAGAAGAACTGTCATGGGAGTTTTAGTTTTCTGAAAACCTTTCTGTTTGAGTAACTCATAAAAGACACTTAAGAAATGTAGGTAGAGCTGAACACTAAATCATGTGTTCTCCTTTATTGGACACTGTTTTTCAAACAAAAAGACTGTTAAAAACTTTCCCTTATGAAGTGCAGCTTTGTAATCACAATACTTGGCGTTTGCAGTGTAGTAGGTTGATAACATGTACAGTTTGTGCTCAAAATATGTGTATTATTTAACAGCTTGCGTTTAATTAGTTTCCCTTATACAGACAGTTTGTTGTATCTTCAGTCAAAATGCTTAGTAGCTTAACTTACAGTAACTGTTCTTTAAAGTTACTTCAGTGTTTTGATGCTTATAATGAATTCCCTTAAACACAGAAATACAGAAAGCTCAGCTAGTCCAGTCCTCTGCCCTTTGGAAGCCTACAGAGATCATCCCTCTGATGGCAAAGTTCCTCATTGTGCTGCTTGTTCCAGCTGTTCCATCACCCCGTGGTTAGAGTTTTACCTGATGCTCAATTTAAAGATTTTTTCTTTGCATTAAGCTGGTTGCTTTGTGTCTTGTTGACTCAGTAGAAAGTTGATTCTCCCTGCAGCAGGGTTTGAGGTTGCTGGTAGCTGCTCTCCAGTTTTTCTGGTCTATTGAACTTCATCACAGGACACAAGGAATAGGAATGTTGGCAAGGTGGACAATTGGATTGTCCAGGATTTTAAAGATGGTTTAGGAGTTCAGATTTAAATACAGTGCTTAAATATTTGTTTTGATTAGTGGGTGCACATGTGCCAGACAAACTATTGGCAAGAAGCTTCCCTTTTAGAGTATATGTCAGTAGTAGGGCTGAGGGATCTGGGCAGTCTCTTGTCATGAGAAATAGCTGATTGGTGTGCCTAAAGTGGGGTGATTTAAACTTTGTTTAAAACACTTTGGTTTGAAAATTTACAAGTCAAAAAGGAAATGAGTGTTCTTGAGAGTTTACCTGTTGGCATGTAAGTGGTAACATCCTGCTTTTTGGTGGTGTTGGTTTTGTTTTATTAGTGTGTAGATGTATGTACCTGAGATGTTAATTTTTCGGAGCTGGTGGTGTGTGGGGGGGAGGGCGGTTGTGTGAATTCAGGTGTCTCTGTGGTATCTCCAGTATAGGAAAGAAACACAGGGATAACCCAAATTCGAAACTGGAGGAGCTGACAACTGGGTCACTGTGCCACATACAGATAAATTCAAGGGGAGAGTTGGTAGAGCCTCCCCTGTATGTTTGTGTTACTCTGCCTGTGCAGTAGTGCTGAAGTGAGGCATGTTACCTCCCCAGCTGAGGAATCTGCAAACACCGGGAATAGATACTGTCAGAGAAGATTTGCCTTGCTGGTTAATCACTTATTAATGAAATGCTTTAAGGACATTCAGGATTGAAGACACGAGTGTGAATTGTGCAGGTGGATTTTCTGAATTAATTCCTGTCTAGTCTTTCACTTTGTGACCTGGATGATAGAGCAAAGCAGATTTACTAACTGCCTGGACAGTACAAATCTGGGAAGGAATGCAAGCATTAGAGTGGGAAATGGTCTTGATAAGTTTGATGAATGATCTGAACACTATGGGATGCAGTTCAATAAAGAGAAACACAAAATAATACCTTTGGGTAGCCATAATAAACTTAAATATGAGAAACAATTGGCTGGGCAAGAGTTCTGCAAATTGTATCACAAAATGAACACAAAGGAGTCATGACACTTTTATAAAAACCAGGAGTTATCTTGGGATATATGAGCAGGATTGTTGTTGTGTATGGGATGGAAATTCTTCCACAGTACCCCGGGTAAGGCCTCAGATGATGGGCTGTCTCTGTTTTTGTTACTCTGCTTCAAACAGATTTGAACCAGCTGAAGAGTATTTAGACAGAAGTTGCAATAATGACCTTTAAGGAAGGACTGAAAGAATTGTCCCTCTTTAGTCTGTAGCAGAGATGGGGAGACATAATAACAGGCTTCAAATATGGTAAAGTTTGCTACAGAGAAGAATGTAATAAACTGTTCTCTCTAGGTGGGCTAAGAAATAATAGTCTTAAAGAGTGCCAAAGGAGATGTCCATGTCAGGAAAAAACTTTCCAGCTCCAGGAAAGATTATCTATCCAGGACAGGTAATCATAGGGTTAAATATCTGAGGGAGGTAATGGGATATCTATTGCTGAAAGCTCTAGAAAAGGTTAAATAATCTCCTTTTGGAGGTGATTTAGGTGTAGTTTGTCTGTCCTTGGCACAGGAGGCAGAGTGACATGTGAGCATTAGATCTGTCCTCACTTCTAGATTTTTGTCATTTTGCTGGCCGTGATTTAAAAAACAAAGCAAAACAACATGATGGAGCAAAAAATATAATTAGTGGATTAACAGTTGTAAGATTTAGCTAAAAAAATTCAGGAAATATATTAATTAAAGAGGCTTTTTTAGACAACAGTTATTAAAGCCTTCTGTAATGTAGTATTGAAGAGAACCTTAATAGAATCTTCATTGTAGAATTAATATCTTTTATTTGCCTTTATGTGTTTTTAATGATTGAGTAGAAGTAAAGTGAGCTAGAGTGGAAGTGTTTCAGAAGACTTTGTTAGAGAGAAGCAAAGCTCAAAAGATTAATTCTAGGGAGCCAGGGAATCAGGTGCATTCCAGGCTCTGAAATAGAGCACATCATGAAGTCAACTTCACCTTGTTTCTGTGAAGTAGAGATTACAGTTATTATCTGAGGCATGTTTTTTGAGGGATAATCATCACTTGTAAAGTCTTCCCGTTCCTAAAATGTTTGTGATACAAATATAATGTTATTTAAAATCAGTTTGCGTTCCGTGTATTAGAAACAGATTCCAGTCTTTCATGGGCATTTCTGTGTGATAGTCACAGTATGGAAAAGCCTGATTAGAAATGTATCCTGTCTATTACATATGGAAGTTTTAAACAAAATTTCTCTTTTGAGGCTTTTTTTGGGTGATTTAAAAATATTTTACTAAATTGGAAGAGCTAACCTTGACACAAATGAGTTGTTAAAGCTTTTTAGAGGTAAAAGTAGTGGACAGTTTGATAGAACTGTTTTGAACTAAAATCAGTTTAATTACTGACTCCTCACTTTTCCTGTTCCAGAACAACTGCCTGCGTCCCATGTGCCCTTGTTTCAGGTGCTTCTGGTTTTTGAAGTTTGTCAAAGCTGCCTTGGGCTTAATGGCAGGTGAAGGATAGGCTTTGTGTCCCCTGTGTGTGTGTGTGCTCTGGAATTGGGAAAAGGGTTAAAGTGAAACAAGTGCTGCCACATTCCCAATGTTTGAGAGCGCAGAGGATTTACATAAAACAAATCACTCTGCTAAACCCTGGTGGTAATTAGGCTTTTAGTCCATTTTTCCATCCCCCCAGTTATATGGATGAAACTTTATGTACCCTTTCACTTCGCAGGGTCTGATGGTCCTGTTTGTTGTAATTGCTGGGAAAGGGCGACTAAACTGTTGGGAAACCCAGTGTTGGGAACTGAGAGGGCACCGGGTTTGGGTCCTGATGCAGTGTTTGCTTATGTAAATCTGAAAATCAATAAAGGAGGAATGCAAACACCGCTCACCGCGTTAGAGTGATGTCAGAAAAGGAATTTGTTCCTTTCCTCAAATATTTTAACTCTTGCAGGGATTTTCCTTCAGTGTATCAGTGCAGTACAGAGGCCGTTCTGTAGCGCGCTGTGGAGGGACCACAGTCCCTTAGGCAGTAAGGGCACAAAGGCTGGAGTCTTCGGCAGAGACAGATGCACCTGTTCCCTGAGCTCCACGTGAAGAGGTGGAACTGAGACACAGTTGTCGCACAGAACTGTCTGGAGAAGGCTGGTTTAACCGGGAGTCTGGAGCAGTTCATGGAGAGTTGACTGGGGCAGTGCCTAGGCCGTGACTGACTGAAGAAGTAGGAATCTGATGACATGGCAACAGATGCCATGTTTGTTTGCTTGGGGTTTTTTTTCCTGTTTCTCGTGTACAGGATTTCTTTGACAACTTTAAAAATCTGTATTTTATTAATCGTTTTAAATTTAGAATGCGTTGGTACAGGTTTTCCACCCACTACCTTCTTTTCATTTACTTGAGCTTTCTATGTACATGTCTCTAAAAGTCAGGGTACAACTAGCAACAAGTTTTACGGGTTTGGTAAACATGTTTATATTGCTTTTGTTAGTGAGTGCTCTAATTGTCACTTGAAAAGATTTGACAGTGTTTCTGTGCCTTGCTGTGCTGCCAGCACTGTTCCTTGGGTATTCCCTCAAAAGCTAGACTTCAGGAAAAAGGGACCTAACCAGATGTTCTTGGGTCTTCTCAATCCTCAGTTGGCAGCTTTTCTGGTTTTGTTTGGTTTGGGTTTATTTATTTATTTTTTCTATTTTGCCCTGGAAAAATACGCATAGTGAGAAGCCACTGCAGCTTATGGTTTTTGTTTTTTGGTCGTCTTTTTTTTTACCCAACGTTCTATTTTTATCAAAATCACAGTGGTTTTTGCATCATTCTTCTGGAAATTCTGCTATATCCAGTGCATTGTAAAAAAATGCAGAAAGACTGAAAAAAATCATTCCTCACAGTATCATTGTAGAGGCTGCAATAGTGCAGTTCCATAGACGTGGATAGTTTTCAATCCACCTGTGAGGAAGTGGTTTCTAACAGAACAAAGTGTAGTTACATCATTTCTCTGAAGTGAGGTCAGCTGGGAATTTTTCTGGATCATATCATTGGGAATCCAGTGATCTTTTGTTAAGAGGATTCCTAAAATACTTTAGATGAGAAAGGTTCTTCACATATCTGTCCTCTGACAGCCAGTGCTGAAAAGGACAATGAGAAACATTTATTCTTTTGTGATGTCCTAGTAGAGATAAAGCTCCCCCACACCTCTCCCATCCCAAAGTGAAGTCTGTCTTCTTCAGATTTCTTTGCTTTACAGCTCATTTCAAGACTTTTTAGATTCTAAGTCTTATCTCAATATGTCTTGACATGTTTTTTGAAGGTCTTAGTTGTCGTTGAACCAAAGAGAATTTTGCGAATGCTCAAGAATCCTCTGCAGTTCATTCTCACAAATGGATTGCTTTGTGGGGTACAGTTTGCTGTCAGGACCATTCAGATTATACAGATTTGTCTTTTCTTGGTTTTTTTTAATGACTGCACCTCAAAGAAACCCCGCACCAACCATATAGGTAATTAATTTCTTGTTAAAATTTCAGTTACTTGTGAATTCCAGTTACGTCTCTCATGATCTGAAAACATCTCTGATTAATTACAGCCCAGCAGCAGTTTTATTGAGAATTCCCATATTGCATGAAGGGTTACTTTATTCTTCAGTCAGAATTCTGGATGTAGAGAGGGAATGTTTTGCCTCCCTTACAGGTTATGGAGGTAAAGGCAAGCCAGTTACTGTCATTTTATCCAGTGAGACCCATGTCTCATTGATTTTCCACTTGAGAGGTGACTCTGGTGATCAGACCTTCGTGTCCTGCTTTTAGGGTATATCTCATAATTGAATTTCGTTGCAGTTAGATCAGCTACCCTTTAAAAAAACTTTTAAAATTGTTGTCTGTCTGTATTTACTTGGCCCAAGAAATTCTCTCAAAGAAACCATCCCCAAAGGTCAGGAGATTCTCCGTGAGAAACGGGAGAGCTCTGGAGAGCCTTTTCTGTGTAATATTCTCGGTACTGTTTTCAGTTTTGATTCATGTGTCACTACAGCTTTGTTACATGACTTGTACCAAATAATCATGTGGACATCTCGTCTCATTCTGTCTGTTCTGTCAGCAGGCCTGGTCTGCAGAAGTGCCATGAACTAGAATTTAAGTTCTGTTTGCTTACCCTCCCTAAATGTGCGCTCGCTGTGCGTGGGCTGTATTATGGCTTGGCTCCTTGGTTCGCTCTTGTGACTGCTTTGAAACAAAAATTTGTGTTTCTAATACTTAGAAATCAGCTTCTGTTGAAGGCTGGACAACTGTTGCTTTTTGACCTTCGCTGACTACGTTTTCCATAATGAGAAGATGTCAAAAAAGAGCCCAAGGGTTTGAGTCAGTAATGAATAAGAATATAGAAAGTTTCTGGGGTTTTTTTTTGCCCTCCAGTGCCTTTATTGTGCCTCAGGTTGTGTCAGTGAAGGCTTGCATCAGCTGGATTTCAGTTAACTTTTCAATAGAATTTTAGCAGTTTCAGATTAAAGTGAACAGTAAACCAGAATGAAAATAAAGTAAAACATGACACTGTGACCCCTGCTTTGCAGGAAGCAGACTCCTTCCCCCAAGGAGTTCACAGCTTCACAATAATACAGGTTATAGCCGGGCAGTACAGATAGAAACAGCAACGTGGTTGAATTATTTCCTGTGCATCGGTTACAAAATACCTTTATCCTCGTCGAGGGAGTTTAGAGTTCCAAGTTAACAGAAGTAACTGTGCTTCTTAGGCTTAACAGAGCATGAGGTAGAGCCTGAGAGGAAGGCTTCACGTTACAGCTCACCTGATCCAGGGAATGTCGGTCACCAGAACACACAGTCGTGGCCCCTGCTTTCCACTGGCACCTGTGCTCACTTGGCCACTGCACTGAGCCTGTCTGGGAAGCTAAACTGGGAGAAAAATGCCTCTTTTGTAAGGATTTGTGTTTTCTCAATCAGCTCACTGTGAGATCGGAATGAATACGAAAGCAAATACATGGCAATAATAAGAATGATGCTCCTGAGAGTTACTGGGGGTTGGGGGTGGGATTGCTCCTTTTTGCAGATTAAATCACTTAACGGTAAGATGAAACCTCATCTGGGAAGTCTTGTTGCAAAATTAAAGAGAGAAGGCTCACCAGTCTGTGAATCCCTGTCAATCCACCCTGTTGATGAGGAGTGAGAGGAAAGATGGATGTGGCTTTGTTTGCTAGAAAGCCATAAGGAAAGTAGTGCCTTGGACAAAACAATAAACTGAGGAAATGCTCCTGTGGGAAGTCTCTAAATGGATAGAAGTGAGCAGGGGGTAGAGAAAAGACCTTTGCAGTAGTTGGGAGGCAAAATCCCAAGATCCTTACGAGAGTTGGGGTGAGAGTGCAAACCTTTCTAAACAAAACCACCTGCTGAAAGAGGGTTCAGGCTCTAGAGAAGCTGTTTCCACTCTTGTAGCCTTGGTTGTCAGCGGATGTGTAACCTTCAACAAAGGCTCCTGCACCCATCAACTCACTTTAAATTATGATTCTCTGAACTCACACATGGATTTACATTGTTATTTCCTTAGTGGCTGTTTAAATACACATATGCTGTAGAGTTGCTCGTTCCTTACCACTAAGAGCCAATTAAAAAACCAAAAAGTTTTAATGTTTTCCTCAACTGAGCAAGGATAACCCAGTGTATGCACAGGGAATTCCACTAAGCAGTGCCCGCTTTAGCTGGCCTGTGATTTAGGAGGGGCATTTTAAGTGGGAATAGGCAGGTGTTTTAGGTGTTAGAAAATGGCCATTTTGATTTCGAATACCAATACTCTAAAAATTTCAGACTGTATTTGTTGCAAACTCAGAAAGCTCCTGGTCATACTGGTTTTGGTCTTGTAAAAACTAAGCATTTGGAGGGTCTTAGGATCCTCATCAGGTGCTAAGATGATACAAATCTGATGGCTCTTCTATTTCACCACTGTCTTGAGTCAGAAGGATTTCACAAAATGGGTATTAAAACAGAAACAGAGACTCACTGTCAGAAATGTGAAGTAATACATAAGAATAAAATAACTTTCTGCAAAAAAAAAAATCCCAAGCCTTACTTGAAATCAGCTGTTTCTTAGACATTTCTGTAAAACCACCAGCTCAGTTTTCATTAGGTGTCAAAAAAAGTAACCAGTGTGGAGTATTGTTAGAAAGAGGTCATGACATAAAATATTAACTATTCTGCAGTAAAAATCTATGACTTACATAGGCCGTGCTTTGAAAATTATTATCCCACACTGATCTGTCTGCCAGACTTGGTACAGAAAAAGGCAGCAGGAATAATCCAAGTTTTGGGATGGCCTCTTTATGCAGAGCACCAAGGAGATAAACTGGATAAAATACCCGTTAATTCTGGGAGTCTACAGCAAAGGTATGTCCTCAGATACTGTGAAACTAATTTTTAGATGTATGGGGCTTTCATGTAGTCTTTTTTTCCCTCCTGTTATCCAGAAAGGAATGTGTTTAATTGCTTATTTCCCTCAGAGAGATAATGTATCACTGAGTTATGAGGGCTTTGTATGTTCAGGATACAGCAAAGGCTGCTTAGGAGATACATTCTTACTGTATTTATTTTGCTTCTTTAATGGCTGTAGCATTATGCTGTGGGTAATACACTTGTTCACAGATGAATAATTTCATATTTTTTTACAGAAATTGTAGATGTTCTCCAAGATAACTGACAATCGTTTTTTTTTTTTCCCCTATAATGTTTTTAAAAAGGTTAAGCAGTTCTATGAATGGCATGTAAACTACATTTGTCAAGTGAATCCTTACTTAATATTTGATGTCAGCCCTTCAGAGGTACTAAGTAAGGAATAGGCATGGCACTTGGTTTGAAATAGTGCTGTTAGATTCCTTGGATTAGTTTGAAAAAAACTATGCCTTAGAAAGAGCCAGTAAGGCTTTTTTAGGACATCACTGGCAAACTGTAAGTGATCTATTATTAAAAAGAACCCTATATAGAGTCTTCTGCTTGATATCTTTATAACTGTAAATGTGCATATGACTGTCAAAGTGAATCAGTGTGATTTCTAACTTTGTAACTGCTTTCAGTGATTATTTTCAAATTCATACTCTGAAAATTTCAAACTGTAGCTGTGGCAAACTCGGAAAGCTCCAAGTCGTATTGTGTTTGGTCTTGTAAAAAAATAAGCATTTGGAGTAATCATATCTCTACAGCTCAACATTTCCAAGGGATAAAAGAGGAAAAGCATCAATTTTACGTTGTGCTTGTGTCAGTACCTGCGTCCCTAGTAAATAACATCACCGTTTAGTCTAAGGTTTATCAAAATTCTTCAAATGCTAAGTTCTTGAATATGCTGTTAAATATCTGATCCCGTGTGTGAGCAGTCCTGGTGTGCAGCTGGGAGACAAAGCAGGATCTGTGCCGGGGGCTGGGCTGGCCATTTAGGGAAGTGTCTGAACTCTGCAATCTGCTCCTCTGTGCTCAGGGTAGGGATGGGAACTGGATCATTCACACTCTCTGAGCCACCTTCTGGCAGCTTCTGCCCCTTTCCTGAATCTGGGATAGAATGTGGCTGGAGGTAGACGGAGAGCTCTTTTTTTTCTTTTTGCCTTTGTTCTTGTGCTTTGAGAAATTCTCTAGTGGCTGAACCTGGAACTTGAATAGCCTTTTAATGTTTCTTCAGTTACAGAATAAATGCGAGGAATGGGAAAATGAGCATCACCTTTTTGTTTGCGGAAATAAATATTATCAAGAATTTTAGATACCACAGCCAGACATGAATTTTTATGGAAAAGGTTAAATGCTCTAATTGCTGTTCTCTTAAAATGTGGTCATAGTTTGCCCTGTATTATTGAATTAATAACTGATGATGTATGAAATCCATGGAATATTACTGTAGCCATGAGTCCTATTGTCTTGAGACAAAGGAGGAAAGTCAAATCTTTGTGAGAAACTACTTCAGTTTCAGAAAATTGAAAAGAGAAAAGGCAAGATGCTATTTAAAACCTTGAAGTCTTAATGTGTTCTAATAGGGTAGATAAAGCTGCAAACATATACCTGGGTTACTAGTGCTGAGTCTATCTCTTTGAAACACCTCTGACAGTGTAGTTGCAAAGGTATGCTTTGTGCATGCAGTAGCTTTTCATCATTGATAATACCATGATTTTTTTTTTTTCTTCATCCCTGGAAAAATGTATATAGGCAAAGTCAGACAAACTGAAGTAGAACGGGGAGCTCTGAGTAGAACGCAAAATTTTTATGCTGCTAATTAAAAAAAAACCCCAAAGCACCAACTGAAAGCAGAATGGAGAAAGAGTTAAAGCTGAAATGCTGTGAGTTGCATTGGGTATCTGATCTTGTAGCCTGTCCTTTTTGCCAGGCTGTGGGTCTTTATATACCCACTTGCAGAAATGAAAATTTAGAATCCTCTTTTACGAACGCATCAGTAGGGTAGCATGAATGCTGAAAAATTATGGGAGCTCAAGGGAATACAAGGAAAATTCATGGGAGGGAGATTTGTTGAAGTTTAGTAAATAGATAGAAATCACATATGACTTAAGAGGACTCTGAGCTAAAAATAGTTGGAAGCTGTAAAGGTATTATATATAGCAGTTCTTGCCTAACCATCTGCTTATCGCTGCTCTTGGAGACAGAGTACTGACTGCAGAGACACTTGGCTTTACCCTGCGTGAGAAAAGGGGCTTGAAGTCAATAAAGTTCAACCTACTTGACGTGCATTTAAATTTCCTGAGGAAGAAGTTTTGGAGCTGAGCAGCCAGTTAATGCGTGGAGGGAGCGGAGCGTGCGCGTGGATGACTGACCCATACCCTCTGTGCTTGTGCCAAAGCAGGCAGGTCCCTTTGGCTTTGGAAATGTAGTGCAGCATCTCGGTACCTGGAGCACAGAACACCTTTAGGAAGCGCTTGGTGGAGTATTTGGGAAGCGGGACAGGATAACAGAATGAATTTTTCAGTTGCTAGGCAGTCGTTCATTTTCTGCTTGAGCAGCGAGCACAGGTTTGAGAGCAAATTGTCTCACGGAATTGCAGGAAAACATAAACTGAGTGTTGCAAAACAAAACCCTGAGGAACAGTAGGAATCAAAGCAAAATACCTGGGTATTCATTGTATCACAAAGTTGAATAAAGGAAGCAAGAAGAGAATCATATAGAGGGTAAACTGTAGTTATAATTCAGCATTGTGTTGACAGGTTAATGGTAGGCTTAGAGTAACAGTGTAAAGTCTCAAATACTTGGCAATGCATTTTAAATCTATAAAATATGTATATTTAGCAAGTTAATAAGATGCATGGAGGAGAAACAGCTGATGCGTAGTGGCACTATGTGAAAAGTTGTATCTTCTGGCTTAACCTTTCAAGAGAATAAATTTGTGACTTTGAAAGAGTAAAAAACGTGTGAATCAGACTGGTCTGAATTTTAACTGTGCTAAGGGCTGTAGGAACTGCAAAAACCTATGATCAGGGCTGCATCTAGATGAAAAATCAATGTGGAGCAAACCTAAAGGTTATTTGTCAGTGGTCACAGGAAAAGCAAAGAGCTGTAGGAAGAGAACAAACAACTCCCTGCATTTTTACAGGGCCGCAATGACATTTAGTGCCGAAGTGTTCAACTGAAAAAGATGTTCATACTGAGAAAGTAAGAGTAACTAAAAGGCTGAGATTTTAAATGTAAATGTAGGCCAGACAGAACTTCCTTTGTATTTCCAGTTCATAATGTCAGCGTAGGCCAGGCAGAGCACAGAAAACCTAGGAAATGAAATGCAGCATATTGTTTATCAGTGAATGCACTGGCCTACAAAGACCTTCTGAGCAAGCAAGAGAAGAAAGCAAAATGGCAATCAAGTAAAACAAAATTGCACGTGATGCAATCATAGTTCTGTTTGAATTATACATATTAGAATAAAAAAGTAAACTAGGCTACCATTGTACTGTTAAATCAAGAAAATTGTGGCCAGCTATCCTGTCTGAAAGTAGCTGGATGTAAATAGAAGCACCTAGAAAAAAGTAATTTACTAATTGAACTGGGACCACTCTTGTATTAAAGTTTGTTCTCTTTTTAAGTAAAGGCCCCTATTACCAGTAGTTATACTGTAATTAAAGGAAAGGGTACATGGTAATGTTCATACTGCAGGTCTGGTTTGCTGTGCCCAGAGACAGGACAGCAGTACAGCAGAAGGTGGCTGCTCACTGGTCTTTTAAGAGCTTTTAAAAAATGCAGTTCCTGATGCATTTAAAACACCTTCAGTACTCACCAGTTGAGTATGTACAATAGCCTTCTTACTCAGGACGTTTAAATACAGTGAGAGTGTCAAACTACAGAGGGCTGTGAAACCTCTGCTTAACAAGCTCAGTGTCAGTTATAAAGCAGAATTTGGAAAGCACCTAGGAATAAATTGTAAGACGTTTGTAAGTGCTGATACCTGCGGTTTTGTTGGGATGCCCAAGCCCTGGGACAGAAGTTTTGTCTGCCTTCAAGTCCTCCTGAGGGGAGAGGGTCATTCTTGTTTAGGTGATGCTGACATGCAGCTCACAGAGCAGCAGTGTGTTTGAAACTGCTTGAAAGGCCACCTGCAGTTAGAGGGAACGGCAGAAAGAGACAATGAAAATAAACAATATCCTGTACGGAAGGCTGGGACAAAAAGGAGAGATGGGTCCTTTTGCTGCAGATTGCTGTTTTGAGAACTGCCACAACTTTGAGGTGCCAGCACAGAGGTATAGCAGTGTATAACATTTCAGCAGCTGTAGCATCTCAGACAGTTTCTGTAGAAAATAGATGTTTCCCTGCTGGCTGCACATCTCTGCACCGGAGATGTGACTCTTGTGTAATACAATTGTATTAATGTGTCAAAGTCAGTCTTAGTACAGCCAGAGGAGCATTTAAAAGAGCTGGGGCCCTTAGAAATGACTGCCAGTCAAAAACAGACATCAGGCAAGTCATTTACAGTTGGACATGATGATCTTAAGGGTCTTTTCCAACTGAAATGATTCCGTGATTTGATGGTAGCAGGCTACTGCTGTGTTTAAATTTAAGTTTAAAGCTGACATTGTTGTCGAAGCTGTTCCATTACTTTGTAGAGCCCCTTGCATGTGAGAGCACGTCTGGTTTCGTGGTGACTGGTGCTGTAATGAAAGGCAGCATCAGCTGGTGTGGCAAGGGATGCCTGTGATTCTGGGAGCACGGAAATGCACTCGCTGAGGAGGTACAGCAGGGCCACAGCTTGGCTGGGACAAGCTACATTTCTTTTCTTCGTAGATTTTGGGATAGTTCTGGGTCCTCTCTGTGCCCCCAGTCTGTCCAGAATGGTTCTAACGATTCAGAGCTATAATTCAGATCAACCCTTTTAGGTGTCCCTCTGTTTGGTTACTGTTGTCACTGAGTACTCGAAGCCTTTGGCCAACATGGCAACCCCCCTAAATTTATCTGGGAGTAAACACCTCAGAACTGTAAAGAGTTTGCAGCTCTCACGAAAGTTGTAGGCCCCTTTTAAAGGGGGTTTGAGCCCAGCAGTTATATATATGTATATATACATATATATATACACACACACACATGGTTTGCAAGCAGTGTGGTCAGTGCGTGGACAGACTGGAATTTGCCTCATTTCAAATTCATTGCCCCTTTTCCAAACTCTCTGCTGTATGGCAGTTTGTCATTATGACATACTTCGGAGTCTTCTGGAGCTGGTGCTGTGATTTTTGCATATAAAAAGCTGTATTAATTGGTGCATTTCAAATGCATGCCCTTGACTGAAAATCATCGGGGATAAAAAGTGTTCTGTGCAGTATTTCATACAATATGCACTTTACAGTGTCCTCAGAGCAGGTTTGTAGTCACTGCTCCAAAAGGGAACCAGACAGAGTAGTAATTTCCGGTGTAGTATTGTACAAAAAGGAGCAAACTGGTTTTTCTTGGGGATTTTAGGGAAAAGTAAAGGAGCATGGCTTTTCTCCATCTGTAAACTGTTAGCAGGATTATTAAGTACTTGATAGCCCTTTACAGTTGCAGCCTACCTATTGGAAAAAGCAATTTTTTTAATGCTAGATATTTTCTGTATGTTGCAATAATAACTTCTTTAGGAAATACTATTTTTCTTATTTGTATAAAACTATGTTCTAGCTATGGTTACGAGATTAAATAATATTGGAATCTGTTCTGCTAGAGTAACATTTTGATAAGTGGTTACTGTAATCAAGTTAGTGTAATTAATTTTATAATGAGCTTTTCAAGAACCTGTGTGATTTAATGTATCTCCAAGATATTAGTCACATGTTTTGGTAATCCTGCAGAGGAGATGTTCTTTGGATAACAGGAAAGCTAATTAGCAATTGAATGGTTTCACATGAAAAAGGCATATTATAATTTAGAGTGGGACTTTCACCTAGGATGATAAAGTGGAGTGGGTAGCTGGGATGATAAGGATATAGAGGGATGGGCAATAAATGAGGTTAACTGGGACATGGAAGTTACTCCCTTCATAGTCTGGTTTTAATTTTCTTGATAAGTTAATTGTATCAGACAACAGTTGCTCTCTTGACTACGTATTAGTAGTATTTATTGACTACATATGAGTCAATAAAGTAAGTTCAGTAAGGGTGTTTAGCTAAAGCTTTCTCTTTATTCAGAGTAAATGCAATTTGTATTAAATGATGTTACAGTAATCGATCATTTTTTGCATTTTTTAAATTAGTTAAGATGGCACACTTAAGATTAACACACTGTTTGGTGTGTTGAAGTGTGGAATGTCGTTGATTGTTCCCAGGGGCTGTGGTGCCACCTTACAAAGCTGACATCTTCACCTTTGGTTCTGGCCGAGTGGTCCCCTTCCTGTGCTGCAGCACATTGCCCTCTGATATAAAATTGATTCTTCTGGAAGCACCTGAAAGGAAAAGAAGAAGAGGTGGTATTTTCAACTCTGGGCCATTTGTTGATTATTTCAGAGCACGGTTCCACAAATGGTTGTGTTGGCAGAGTTGTCCCAGGTATTTGTGGCAGATGATTGGGGTGGGTGCTGTGTGGTGTGCCTACATTAGTTGGGATGAGGTAAGGTCAGATTCTGCCTGTTTCTTCCAGTTATTCCCAGTTCCAGTTTTCCTTTTTCACAGTTGTGATCCTTCTGCCTTCTAGTGTTCCTCAGGATTTCCAGGCTGTCTTTCTCCACTCAGCATCCCCTCATTTTGCTGATGTAGCTGCTTCCCTTGCCTGTCCATTCACCTTTAGCATTCTCCTTCAGCGCAGCTCCACCAGGAATTTTGTTCTCTGTGCCAAATTCCAATTCCTCACTCCAGAATACGGAGGTAGAAAAGCTTCTTGAAGAAATAGTCAGATGTGTCTTTAGCAGTAAGAGGGGTTTAAAATAATTTCCATATTTGTGCACAGAAATGACTAATTATTTTGACTGAGAATTCAGGGGAGAGACAGTAGGGTGGGAATATCAGTCTGAGACAGATGCTTCAGTGTATAATTTCAGCACAAACTCTAATTTGGCCAAGATACAAGAAACTGAAAGCAGTTTAAGTGTTTTAGGCTTTAAGGAGAAGAAATTTGATGCAGCGGTTACTTTGCTAGAGTTCTCCTGCAAAGTCACACTTGTATAATTCATATTTAATTTTATGCGAAGTAATTTTGCGGTCTTAGCCTGGAATGTTTGGCTGGAAGGGGGGTGATACCTCCATCATACTCATCCTCCCAATGAATCTCCTCGTGTAGGTAGCCCCGAGGAGTGGGAAACACCAGTGCTGGTACCACGGCCGAGTGGAAGGGCTGCAGAGGAGCAGATGTGCATTGTCATCTGACTTGCTGGTTTGACCTTTCTCTTTATTTTGTGGTTTTAGAGAAGGAGTAAAACAGTGTTGGAGAGGAGGAGGTTAAGCTTTTGTTTGGTTTTACACATCCTGTTATTTAACTACCAATTCAGTTTACCTGCCCATTAGTTCTCCCCCCCCATCCCCCCCAAAGAAGTAGAAATAACTTTCCATAAGAAGATTCTTTCTGAAGTTTTTTTTTCCCCTCTTACATTAGAATAGAGTTGTCTATCCTGGTGACTCCATCTCTTTTAAGGAAGAAAAGTAGCATATTGAAATAGCCATTTTGGTTCTTAGCCAGTTTTAATTTTGAGTAAAACATCTCCCTTGCTAGTTTGGTAGCTCTTAAAACCTATTGAAAAGTTTTTCCTACTATTCTACATTTTGTTCTTTCGTTTTCTTTATTTTACCTTACTGTCCTTTTATATGCAATATAATTAGTCCCATTCTGTATTTTGGCCGTATGTAATATAATCTTCCCGTGTCTGAGACAGCTGAAATCTCAGAGTAATTCCAGTACCATTTATTTATTTTTATTGCATTTAACCTTTCATTATAGCTTTAAGCTCCTTATTGTTATATTTTATTTCAGGTAAGATCTTCATGCTGTCTTTTGGTGGAGGTTATTCTTACAATTTGAAAGTGTTGCTTATATTGATGTAGTGCAGAATCAGAAAAATACAGTGCTGTTTCCAGAAAACTGGTTTCTTGCTAATGTAGTTCTGCAGAGCTCAGTACGTGTGGGAAGAGATGCTGGTGTGCTCTAGATGTGATAGACTGCTGAATATAATTTGTTAAATGAAATTCATCCCTAATTTAGTAGTACTGCTTTGTTAGGAAGTTATATCCATTCTGTGTGGAGATAATCCAAAATCCTGATAGTCTCGTGGCTGTGCAGATTGTCTTCTTTTCAGAGGTCCTTTTTTTTTTTTAAAAGTCTTGGGCAGATACTTCTATAAGGGATTAGATTCTGTTTGCATAAATAGCTTCTGCTTTCAGTTTTAAAAAAATGCACTGTTATAAGTAACATGCCACTGCTCTACAGAGAGTTCAGAAACTGCTATTTTATACTGCAGAGATTTCACCAGTTTTATTTATTAGTTTAAGTCATTTATGGATATTCTTTCGAGATACACACTTTAGCGGTGCCAGGCATGCTTAAAATGGACAAGTTGATTTTTTTGTCACTGAAATAACGGGGTCTGGAGCGTATTGCTGATGAGAAGGTAACGGTGTCATGACACAAAACCTTATTCAGGATGCTTTGGGGGTAATTATCCGTGGAAAGTGCAAACCCAGAAGGGGCACGAAGCATATCTGGGGTCCTGCTAACGACCAGAGGTTGTGTGTGTGCTTAGTGTGTGGATGCAGTAATGGGTTAAAAATTTAGGACGTGGTCCTGACTGCAGGGAAGGACAAACAGGAGATCCATGGTCGATGTTCAACCACTCCAGTGGAGGAGACTGACTTACAGGTACAGGGTCAGATCAGACTCAGGTTTTGTCAGCTCTGAGTCTTGGGAGATGTGGAATTTAGAAGGAGGCTTGAGACAAACAGTTTTGGCCCTCAGTTTGATATCTGCACTGGGACAGACCAGTAGCAAGTTCCCATTGAACTGTTTAATAACTTTAAACAGGGGCCAGTGGCTCAGGGTGGCTTCTGAGGCACTGCAAGAGGAACAGGATTACGGGGTCAGGAACGCGGCAGACTTGGCTGTTGTCCTACATAAAGCCACAGGTATTTTAATACAGTTGTATTAAGTCTAGAAAATCACTAGATCAATGAAACGAGGTTTCAAAATTAAATATTTTGGGATGAGATATCGGATAATTGAGTGTGCATTGTCTCAAACTAGGTAAATTATGCATGGTCTTATACTCTCAAATCACACATCACTGTGATTGGTACAGATATGTTCCAACTTGTTTTCTTTCCCGGAAAACATTCTGGTTTTTGGTGTTAGGAAGATTTGTGTAAAAGTGATGTCTGTTCTGAAGCATTACAATTTGAAAAAGGTAATGTAAAATCTGGCACAGATTTTATTCTTTTTAAAAAGGACAAAATACGTTTTAGAAAAGGAATATACATTAAGGCCTCCCTTAATGGAAACTGATTGTTAGATGGGGCTCAGAAGAACAAGAAGAGCTCAGATTATTTCTCTTCAGTACAAAAATGGTTGATTATACTCGAGATGAGATGAACAAACTCGTCTGTTTTCTAGGTTTGAATTGTTGTGGAAGGCTTTAGATATTGTCCATTTTTGTAAAACAGTGACATGGAATAACTGCTGGAAACTTCTTGGCATTGCAAGAGCCTGTTCTCCCCCACCCCCAGTACCCAATTTTGTTTGGTTTTTTGTTTAATGTTGCATGTAATGTTAATTTATCCATCATAAGTTCCATGTATATAAAAAGCTCCACCACAGTTATAGCAGAGGTTTTTGTTGCTTTGCTGCTTTCAGGTCTTTTTTCACCCAGTATGTTCATATATTGACCACTTCTCTTCATTGTTTCTTTTCCAGCTTAGGGCCACGTTGAACATACTTCCAACTGCATCCATGTTTCTTAATTCCTTTAAACAATTGGCCTAATACTTCATTCCCAGATAGGATTAATTTTTAGTGGAACCAGAATATGTTGTTTCTTAGCTGATTCTCGTCTTCAAAGTCTTTATCTCATTATTCCAATGTTCTTTATTAAATGTTGATGTGGCTCCCTGAAGAAGGGCTTAGATCTAAAAGAGTTTTTGGTTTCCCTTGCACTCCTTACTCCAGCTCATAAATAGCTTCTAAAATGAGTGGTGTCCAAAGCATTAAATTGCTCTTCCATTGGATTTCTCTGCCATGGAAGACGTGGGTTTTCTATGTGAAAAAAAGTCATTGTAATTGGTTATGCAATGTAAAGGAATAATAGGTAATTTTCAAGGCACTTTTTCCAAGGAAACTTTTGGGAAAAATTATTTAATTATTCACTCAGTAAGCCCTTGTGAATATTGTTTTCTAGGTCTTAAGCTGTAATTAAGGTGCAATCATTTCAGTGTATCCTGCTTAAAGTTTCCAAATTTTTAAAATAATTATTCCCTCCCTGCGAACTGCTGCTGACCAAAAAATCCTGACTAGGTAGAAGTTCTTTCCCCCACCTTGGTTTCTCCTCCTGTGATATTTACACAGTCTTTTTGCTGTGTCTAAAATGCTTTTGCTCTCCCCAAAAACAAATAGGCACAGCAGGAGTTATGTCTTTTCCACTGTGAGTAAAATAAGGTTGATTTGGGTGAGAGAACATCAGGAGAGATGAGTTCTACAGATCTGGCAAAAGACTGACATTACTACTGCAGCCACTCCTGAAACAACTGGTGAGAATGTTCTTTACTTAGGGACTGGGAAAGTCATTAAAAATTTGGAAATTAGATCTCCTTCTGATTGGCTCACTGTAATATGTTGTTTAAAGATTTTTTTTTTCCTGCATTTTTTTATTTTTAACAAAGTCGCTGAGCTTTGGTGGTTTTGTTGAGGTATGTTGTTTGTTCGTTACTTTTGGTATCTCCGTGTGTGTCTTTCCAGTCAAAGGGATCTTTAGGAAAGGCAGCAATATGGGCTTTAAGTAACTTGCATTTTCAAGTGTTTTTCCTTGCCTTCTTCTTTTTCCATTCTTTATTTCTCTTATTATCATGATAGTTCTCTGCTGGTTGTTAAATTAAGAAATCCCACTGAATAATTGAAACCTGATTTGATTCGGTTATCTACATAATGGAATTTGTGATACTTCATGTAACATCACTGTAGAAACATCTTGTGTTATTGAATTTCACTACAACTAGACATAATTAATCTCTTCTCTTATTTAGTTTATATTTTGGGTTGGCAACTTAATGGTGAATTCATTTTCTGCTCTTGCCAGTGTGAAATCATAACTAGGTTGAGAGTAAAGACAGTTTCCAGTAATCTAAATATAAAAACTGTGTAGAAGGAAAAACGTGGAGCAACCTGTCAGCTTGTGTTTCGCATCGTCAAGTGTTTGAATTGTCAGGATGAAAATCAGCTCTTTTTTGTGAAGTCAACAGAACATGAAGAAAGCTTCAGTAACCACTATTCTTTAGTGATTTATGGTGCCCCCGTAGTAGGAGGTGTTCTGGTAAATGCAGTTGCTGCTATGTGTTTTCAAGTCATAGCTGTTGGGCATTGGCAAAGATGCCCAAACTGCAGACAGCAGAAGGCATTGTCTGACTTTCTGATCTGTAGGTTTATCTCTGCCTTTTCAATATCTCAGTTGTTTCACCTTAAACAGGGTGTACGCGTTGTTTTCCTTGGGTGAAGAACAGGTTTCCCATGAACTCTAGGAAGCATTTCAGTCCTGTTGCATAGAAGGTTGTTCAGGGATTTGGAGCCAGTATACATTGAGTTTTGCTCAGTTAATTAAAATTAAAGAGCAGAAATAATTGTTTTTCACTGCGTATCTAATTATAAAATACATTTGACAATGCATTTCATAATTCATTAGTTGTAATACCTTTCACTACTTGTTTTCTTGTGTCTCTTCAAATATCTTCTGAGGTTTGAACACACGACTGTTCATTTGCTTACACATTTAGTGTGTGATGCAGAGAATCACTTAGAAACTACCAAGAAAGGTATTTTACATTTGAAACCTAAATTAGTCTTTCACATTCTTAATTACTTTATAGGATACCATTCTTTCTTTATGTAGGACACTTTTAAAATTGATAATTTCTTCTTAAAAAAGCTTTTACTCTTTATATCCCTGTTACATTTTTCTTCGTTTTCAATGTAGTGATTTAAATGTTTTATTGATCTCTTTGTCTTTTTCTCAGCAGTTTTCAAAATCTTGTTAATGTGATGGCATAAACTAGTAAAGCACTTGGATTCCATCATGGAAATCAGCAATGGTGACTGATATTGTTTGAGTGGCACAGGAAGAGTCTGCTGTATGAAATGCCAGAAGTTTATATTTCTTCTAGTTTTGCAATGGTAAGTTTTTTTACATTTGTACTAAGTAAACAATAACTTTTTATCTCGTTGTGTAAGGTCTATTTCTATAGAAATATTAGCAAATCAGTAAAGATTTATTCTTACATCTGATTTCTAATGTCTTTTGAGTGCAGGAGTAATTGCTAACCAAAGCATGCATTTGAATTTGGTTTAGTTTGTCTTACTGGTATCGATTTGAAGTGTCAATTACTCATCCTTCACATGCTCCAGCTTTAAGTAGGACAACCAAGGAGAAGTGGAATATGTAAATAAAACCTGGTTTTGATGTTGGGGTTCAACCCCAAGTGTGATCACTCTCCTGAAAGTATTGAGCTTCTGTGCAAAAAAAAAAAAGGGAGAATATACAGACGAGTTTATCCATGTGGAAAATAGGTATAAAAAACCATTATGGACAACACATAGTGTTTTTCTCTCTCTCCAAGTCAGCTACTGATGTTGTGCACATTTGCCCTTTGCCATACTATTTATATTTTCTCTGAGGTCACTGGGCAGTTCACACTTTCTTACTTCTAAACGTACAGAATGGAAGTTAGTGCTGTAGCAGCTCTTCAGATGTATTTCTGGGAGTACAAACAGTGCACCTTTCCAGGCACAGCTGATGAGCAGGAGGTTGTAGCAGCACAGATAAAATGCAGTTTTGAGAACGTGTGAAACTTCCACTTTGTAACTGTCTTTTCTTTGTTGCACAGAAGGATGTGCTGTCTTAGACAGTGGTGTACAGAGCTGTGCCACAGTTACGCAAAATGGTGTGCTTTCTTCTGCAGCTGTGCCCAGAACTACACCAAGCAATACTTTTAGGATACGTTGCTTTCATTAAGAAATACCACTTCCATTATGAATTCCTAAACGTACTAATTGCTGTTAATTGTCAAACAGAATTGTATTGGTTAAGAGTTGTTCTGGTCTTGTGCCGTTCTCTCTTCTCTGTGCTAGGACCATATGACACTTAAATAGTAGATTTGTGAGAATATAAGTTCTTTTTTTTTTTATCTCGGCTGAAAATGAAAAACACCTATTGAAACAATTTTCTCCCTTTGTCATTTTCAGCCTTTCTAAGTAACGTGGGAAAGGTTTGATTCCGTATTTAAAATTTTAAGTCTTCACGTCAAGTGTCAGTTGAGCAGGTCTGTATAATCTGGAATTTGGTAGATGAGAAGGGGAAGGCATGCCATTATTCACAAACGTGAATCTATTCATTAGCATGGCTATTATGACAGATCTGTGGTGATATGCAGTTTGACACACTGAATTTTTAAAGATTAAATGAATAGGAGGGTAAGACTGAACTGATCTCTCTTAAAAATGCTGAGGTTGTCGAGTGCTCTTACATTTCACCCTGAAATGTGAAATAGAGACACTGTCTAATGGGATGTTTTAAACTTGTCTTTGAGTCTGAATTTACTTAAATCTGATGTAGATGATGATTCATCTCACCAACTGTATGGAAAGTTTAAAAGGGGAGGAGACTTGGGAAACCTTCTAGTGCCTCAGAGGAGATTGCTAAGAGAGCCAGGCTTTTTGTTGTAAGTGATGCAAAAATAGTGGGGGTCCCACCTGGGTATAAGAAAAAATATTTTCGTTTTAAGGACAATTAAACACTGGCACAAATTGCCCAGAGAAGCTGTGGAGTATCTGTGCTTAGTGTTTTTCAAGACCCAAGTGGTGGACAATGTCCCGTGTAACTACATCTGAATTTAGTCCTGATGTTCATTTGAACAGGAGGTTGGACAGGGTGGCCTCCCAGAGTCCTTTCCAAGTGGAACGATTGTATGATTCTGATTCAGAAATTTTGTTTTATTTCATTTTTACTCTTAATGACTGCAAGTATTTTTTTACTGGTGTGCTCTGTTTTTTTGATTCCCTGTTAAATTAGAATTGCAGTTCTCATTAATAAGTGATTTGGTTTTGCTTTAAGCAACAAATGAGCAAGCAAATGTGATTTTCATGGTTTACTTCTTAGTGTGGGAATCCATGTAACTGGAAACTGTGGGATATTAAGAATGCAATCTCATACCTCTTACTTGAACAGACAATTAATAATACCTTAAAAGTATATTATAACATAGGTATAATACATAAAACCAGTGTATTTTAGTAACTAGAGCCTAAATGGAACATTCCAGCCTTACATAAGGCATAAATAAATAGTATGAACAACATTCCCACACAAGTGCTAAAGCCAGAACGACCACAAATACCAAGTCTCAGCTACTTTGTAGCTGAGATGGAAAACTTCTTAATGACCTAAAGAAATAGCACAGGAAGAAGTGGTATGAATACATCGCATGGGCTTGCTCAGTTTTGCATTGGTACGTTTGTGACAAAATATTCTTCAGATTTGCCGTGTTTGGAAGTGTGTTTTAAATACTTCTTTTTCTGACCATTTTGTTTCCGGTGTTTTTTTTTTTTTTTTTTGAAGGTTTCCCAATGAGTGGATCACGATGAACATACTTTAGGGACTCGCCATAGTATGGCTGCTTCTCGATCTACTCGTGTTACAAGATCTACAGTGGGTTTAAATGGTTTGGATGAAAACTTTTGTGGTAGAACATTAAGGAACCGTAGTATTGCTCATCCAGAGGAGGTTTCACCCCATCCTCAGATACGGTCCAGGTCACCAAAGAAGAGGCCAGAGTCTGTGCAAACTCAGAAGGGCAGTAACGGTGGGAGAACTACTGATTTGAAACAGCAGAGTGCTCGGGAATCATGGGTGAGCCCTAGGAAGAGAGGGCTGTCTGCTTCGGAGAAAGATAATGTTGATAAACAGACTGTGGAAAACAGCGAGAAAAAGCAAGCAGAACCTGTTTCGCCGGTTTTGAAAAGGATTAAGCGCTGTCTGCGTTCAGAGGCGCCCAACAGCTCGGAAGAAGACTTGCCTCCTAAGGCAGAGAAGGAGCCATTGGAGCACAAGAGCTTAGTGTCGGACAATGATGCGGCCTCCGCGGGGACTAAGCGAGCTTGCCGATGTCTTATATTGGATGATTGTGAGAAAAGGGAAGTTAAAAAGGTGAATGTCTGTGCAGAAGGATTTAATAATTCTGCCGTGGTTGAAGAGGTTGCAGGTTATCAGACTGTCAATGGAGTTGGTGAGAGAGACTCCAATTCTCTGAACTGTGATGACTGTCAGCTTGACGGGAACACGAAGCAGAACAGTGCTGGTTCCCGCACGCCCAAGGACAAAACAGTAGCAGAAAATGGAAACTCATTTGCCCATTCTTCGTTGTTGCTTAACAGCAGCAAAGAGGACAGTGTTGTCGACCATTATGTGCCTTGCACAAACTCTCAAGAACAGGTAAAGTTAGAGGACCACAAACTAATAAATGACTGCTTGCCTGAGGAGCATGGTAATCAGGCGTATGAGCCAGCTCCAGGGTCCTTTTCTGAAATCCAGCCATCTTTGTTAAGGGATTCGGAGGAGGAGGTGGATGTTGTAGGAGATAGTAGTGCCTCTAAGGAACAGTGTGCTGAAAACACCAATAGCAACCCCAGTGCTCATCATGACAGTGCATCAATCTCAGGTGAACCTGAACCACATTCTTCAGTGCTGAACTGTGTTCCAGCCCAAGGGACATCTGTGCTGGAACTGCAAGAACACAGATACACGTTGAGAACTTCTCCACGGAGGGCTGCCCCTGCCAGAAGTAGCCCCACTAAAAATAACTCCCCATGTAGAGAAAACGGACAGGTTGAGGAGAATAATCTTAGTCCTACTGAAAAGAATGTACCTGTAGGTATTAGTAATATCAATGGATCTCCCAAAAAGTCTGAAGAAATTAAACAGAATGAAAAGGAGAGGAATTGTAATACAGGGGATCACGGGAGTGATGGACTAAGAAAGCCACTTTCTGAGACTAGGCTTGTTGCTGGATTTGTACCATCTGCCAAAGAGAGTGCCAACATCCACACTGCAGAGGAGGATGAGGAAGAGCCTGATGTGTATTACTTTGAATCAGATCATGTGGCATTGAAACACAACAAAGAGTATGTGTAACTATGGTAACCATGAATTCTGCTTTTGTTTCTTACCAAAAATATATAAATCATAAAGTATTTAAAGTCCTTCCACAAAAATTTAAGTGCTTTATAATTTTCGTGCTCTTCAGTCTTCATTTTTCTTCCTTGTTTCTACCTCAAACGAAATTAAACTCTTATTTAATATGCAGTATGGTACAGCAATGTGGTTTATACATTTCTAGAGATAGGAATTCTTTAGCCAGAACTTGTTTTTTGGGGGGAGGTTTTTGCTTGTTTAAAAATGCATCTGTTATCTCTTTTTGCTTAAAAACTAGCTGGAAAGAAAACCAAAGACATTATAACTTTTAATTAGATTTCAATGATTTATCAGCAATATTTATCCAATAGGCACTGCAAATACAGCTTATGCAATTATCATTCTGCTGTACGTAGAATTTAAGGGTAGATACTTTCTTCAGAGTGTCATGGGAAAGACTCAGCATTATTGTGTTGAGGAAGGTTAATTGATCAAATGCAGCAATTCCAGAAATTTATCCAGAGTAAATTGTGTCTGCATTGCTGTTTATATTTGTTAAATGTAAATACAGACATGTTCAAATTATTACTAGAAACGTTTATCGTCTGACTGTCTGTAAGTAGGACTGTGGGAATTACACATTTGTCCAAAGTAGACACTTTCCCTGGTAGATAGAAAACAGATTACTGTTCCCTAAATTATAAATGGGAACAATGGACTGTTGTCTTTTGACTTCTTTGGATGGTTTTATATCTGTTTGTAATGTGACTGTATCTGATGTTAGTGCACAGATACAGGAGTAACGGGGGATTTTTTGTATTTATTAGGAAAAAAAATTACAAAGATCATATCAGGCAGTTTTAGCAGAATTAGTCAGATGCAGAGAATTCCAGGGTTCCCATGCTATTAATGTAGGTTTAGCTTAATTCACTTTGCCTCTGTGGTATTTCTGGCTAAAGCAAAGTATTGCTGGTGTTCTGTTCATCAGGTCTTCACATGCTGCACAGCTTTGCTGTTCCTGCCCTTCATCAGGTTGGGATTACAATGGTTGATTTTTTTCCCCCTGGTTTATATCTCTGTCCTCTTTTAAAAGCCAGTTCAGAGAGACACGAGCATCTAGGTTGAGGAGGCAGAGTTCTCCAAGAAGGCATTAATATCATTCTTTGAATGTTCCACAGAAGGAAAAAAAAAAAATCTGTATTCCTGTGAGTCGTGGAAGCAATTTGATATAATATATAATGTAAACTTAAATTATTTCTTGTTACATTACGTGGCTTGATGACATACACGTTCATACAGCTGTTTTCACTCTCCAAGGAATTACTGTGACATTGATAAAATATGAATATACCAAAACCTTCAAGAGCTGTTGATAAGGCTTGCTACAAGGAGAACAACTAAGTGTATATTGTAGTATTTCTGTATGGATTTCGTTGCTTTTTGAGTCCTGACATGTTTAAACAATGTTCATGTATTAATATTTCTGGGAAAACTGGATTATATAATGGGAAAAATAATCATCACAGATTAGAGAATATTATTATTCAGAGAGGAGGCTGAAAGGATGGATGTTCCCACAACCTCTCTATTAAAATAGGTCTCTCCTACAAAGACAAGTATGAGATCTCTAAATAGAAATTTTACCGCAACACACACATTCTTGTAGATGATAACAGACTGATTTAGGGGGTTGTATAGTTGTAAAGTATTGTTAATGTTAATTTTTCTGTTGCTACACACATAATTGGAATTTTTGTGTATTGTAATCCCTCTCAGAAAAATATGTTTTGGTGCATATTTGAGAATTTTGCTTCTATGTTCTAGCTCAGAACTGTTTGCATTTTCTCTTGAGATCCTTTCATCAAGACTGAACATGTAGATTTAAATCTTCTTACACTGCTGAATTTTATATGCTGTGGTTCATATTTTGCATATGTCTTTCCTCAGGAGTTTCTCATATCTCTTTGCTGTATCTTTTTATAGTGTAATTCCTTCTCATACTGCAGTAGCTTACTTTAATTTTCTATCTTGTTCACTATTTTATTCTCAGTACTTTTTCTCCTTTGCCCAATGTTTCATTTAGTGCCCTTTTTTCTTTTGTCTTTTTTTTTCCTTCTTTCTCTCTACTTCCTTTGGAGATTTGCAGTGGCCAGTGGCTGTTAGGTTGCACGAGGGGAAAAAATCTTTGTTTGACTTTTAGCTCTGGGTTCTAGATGAAAATGTAATTGAGGAATTGAGTTTAAAGTGCATTTCTGGGATTCTGTAAAATGCAGTTGGCTTTACAGGAACCACTTAGACCTGGAGGTGAGATCAATAAAACACAAGAATTATGCACAAGCAGTTGCCTACAGGCATTTAATTGCGAGAGCTAAGACCTTGTGTTTACTCAGTAGATGGGTATTTTCATGTCTCTTTATTACTTGATAGTGTTTAAAATCATAATAGTTGCACTGGCATTTAAAATGAAGGCAGATTAAATGAAAGATTTTAATATACCTCTGAAAACCCAGCCTTGTGAATTCCTGCCTGTGGTGGGTTGTGCTGTTGCAGAGACCTTGGAAAGACAGAGGAACCCTGTAGGATCATACAGTCAGATTTAGTGTACACTTGATAATTCATGGTCATACTGTTTGTCTTTTGATCCACTTTCAATGCTATATGAATGTGAGAAAAGAAACATTTGTGACATTTCCTGTGGTATGGGTTTTTTCTTTTAATCGCTCACAATTTTTGTCCTGGAGAATCAGGTTAAACAGTTCTGCATCAAAGTTCATCTGACTGCACTTGGCCTCTCAGAATAGGGTTTGGTGCCCCTTGCAGTACCAGTTATTCAAGAACTGCCTTAAACAGAATATTCTTGAGGTGTAACTGTTATGTAATCCTATTCCTAAATTTCCAATTCTCTAATCTTCTCATTTTACCTGCACCACATTTTTTCCTTAAGTGGGAAAGATAAAATATCCATGTCTCTCTTCACATATATTGGCCAAGAATAATAATATTAGATTAATTTTGTCTGTTATCCCCACATATACAGCTGTATGTCTCAGCATTAAGGTAAAATTATTCACACAGTAGGGATTTATGTTAATGTACAGATAAATCAGATACTCCTAACGTTCCTTTGTAACCATGTCATGTAGCTATGAACAGCTAATACTTCATTTTCCTGAGACATACAGTTTTAATCTGTGGGGACTTTACTTTGACTTTTTTTTCGTCTTAAGGAAGAAAGGGAACTGGTGTAAATCAAGTGAATACTTTCTGTAGTAGTAGTTTTAATACCTCTGAGTAATTTACAGACTGTAACATCAATATAGAAGAATTGATGAGTATACATTTTCAGTGGTGAAGGAAAATAGTAATTAAAAAATGCATATATACCATATGTATTAGATTACAGTGTGTTTTAATTCATCCTTTGTTTCATAGAAGTGATGTGGCATACAGTGATATTTTTCTTAAGCTACCTATTCCTGTGAAACTGAAACATATGGAAAATTGGTGTTTTTTCAGAGAGTAGTTTTTACAGTCTGGTAGTTTGGTCTGTGTTCTATCTGAGGAACAAAAAATAAAATTGTCTTTAAGTCAAGTCATGTAGAAGTTGAACGCTGCAGCTAGTTGAACTGCAAAATAGAAATGTCATGGAAATCAATTAGAAACTTGTAATATGAGTTTCTGATCAACTCCAGTTTGGTTTTGCAGGTAATTGTGTTATTAAAACGTGATACTGTAACAGGCATGTGACCACATTTATTGATGAAGGCCTCATATTTTACTACAATTTAAAATACTGAGATTTTTTTACTACCAGCAGTACTTTATCACGTTTCATAAAAGAATTCCTGTCTGTAAATCTTTGTCAATGGAAAAGTTGTGTGACACAAAATTTTTGCAGGACTGTAGATTAAGGTTTAGCTAAGAGTATTGTATAATCACAGAATCATGTCTTATAATCACATAAACTATTCAATAAGCAATAGAGCTCTTACTTTGCAAGAGATAATGCCTTGGGCATGTGCTGCATCAGCTTTTCACTCCTGGCGATGGGCACGCTCTGGGAGCCTTTAAATGTCAGGTACATTTGTCAGATCCCTTTCTGTTCCTCTGAACGCAGCCACGGTGCTGCCAGCCGCGGTCCTGGGGAACAGCTCTCTCAGATGCTGCAGTCCTCGTCTAAACAGTGCGTCTGTGGCAAGCAAACCTTCATTTCTCTTGGGTTTGTGTCTGATACCCCTCACATTCTCTTTGCCTGGTTTTGTGCCCGCGCTCCCAGCTCCAGGAGTCCCTGTTGCAGCAATCCAGCCCCGGAGGAGAGAGCGTGAGCTCTCCAGCGCAGAGGTGCTTCCCTGCCGTGGTGTAGCACCTCTGGATGTGTGGGCTGATGGATTGATATAGGAATGGGAAGGGTAACACTTCAGTTCTGCTTGCTTTCTCTTGTAGAGGCAGTACTCGTGGTCTCTGCCCTTTCCAAGCTGCCAGTTTTTGGAGGACACACAGGAATTCACATCTTTCCCACTTCTTTGATCAACACGGATCAAAAATCATGGAAGCAGAAAATACACACATATATATATATAAAAAAAAAACTATGCTACCACTTACTATTTTAATTCAGAAGAGTGTAAAAAATTAGTTTTCTGCCCGCCCATTTGGAAATGCTTACTATTTCTAAGGGTCCTCATTAGTAAATCCACCTAAATTGGAACGTTAATTATCAGTAAATAATAAAAATGGTTTTGAGGTGTAGGAAATACCACTTGGAAACAAATACCAAATGCAATGCAACAAATATCAAATGCAATGCAACAAATATCAGAACCAAGTGGAAATTCTTGGTCCTGATTAAAAAAAAAAAAAAAGAAAACTAGGAAAAGATGAGGCAGTAATTCATTGAGTAAATGTGTGGAGAGTAAAGCTCTGGCTGTGGTCTTGGCTACATACACAAGGAACACTTAAAAGAAGCAGTAAAATGTGGTTATACCAGTTATATTGGTGTAAAGTGTGCGTGGTGGCACGAGGAATAAATTATGTTACCATCATTCCCTATTTGGAAGGGATGGCCAAGTGTTTCACTAAAATATTAATAAGTGTAATGGTGCCACCAAGAAAACAAGAAGGTGGTGTTTGTGCCGTGCGCTGGGAGAAACTTGTCAGTTTTTAACTAACCCAGCTTGAAATTTCCCTGTTACCGGCTTCAAGTTTTTGTTCTGGGCTTTCCTGGTTTTAAACAGAATGAACTGCAAACCTGATGGGCAGTGCCTTTTAATTTTTCATTATTGCACACCTTTCTTTTGCTTTGGGTAGTTCAAGGTGAAGATGTTGTTGTTGTTTTCTCTAACAGCCTTTAGAAGTTTTGTGCTTCCTGTGCCAAGGGCCAGCGGTGTCCGTGGTTTATTGTAGTGACTACTAATAAAAATACACATTTACTAATTTTCTTCCTTATTTCTAACTTTTCTTCCCCCTTTTTTTAGCCTCTCAAGAATGTTGAGTGAATGATGCTTTGTATTGCTGTTAGAATCTTCATCCACTCATGATTGTACATAATATTCTTGTAATTCAGTTACTTGAGGGCAGTATGTTAATTCGTTCCTGTTGCAAGAATATGCACCTAAATAATTGGGCATGTGTGTGTCTTCCTTGGGTGAGAACCTGCACAAACTGATGTAGAGTGAGTTGAAGAAGTTCAATAATCAGTGTTGTCAACTTTCTGTGACTTTTTGTTCTATGGGAGGGTTTCTGTACAGCTGGGTCAGAAGCCCCTTCTGAATGGTTGCATTCCCCAGCTCCTTTTTGTAGACAAATATCTAAGTGGATGTGCTGGAGGAATCTGTGTGGTATATTCCCTCTGTATTTGGGAATTGGGACTGTTCCCATTAGAGGTGATGACAAGGGAGGAGAAAAAGTTTGGGATGTACTGTCAGTCTGTCTTTCTGTGCCCCTTGTGAAGGAAACAATTCTGCTGCCCTTACCTCGTGTCAATCCGAGCCTTGAACACCGAGGAGTGACAGGGACCTGTTTCTTTTTCCCTGCTGAGTCCTGCAGACAAATACTTTAGAAAATGCTGTCAGAGGAGGATCAAAAGGCTGTATAAAAATGTATTAACTGGGGGAGGACTGATGGATGCTGTTTTGTTGACAAGCCTGAAACAAGTCCTATGTTTGTTTAGAGCCACAGACACCTAATTGCTACTAAAAATTCTGAACGCTTGCTGGAAATGTGGGTATTTGATGTGAAGGTGCTTTTGTACAGCTGATACTAAATCCTGCTGAGTGTGTTGGACAGCTCTTGTCAAGAATGAAGCTTGTAGAAATTTGTGGGTGTTCTGTTTCTGAGGAAGAGTTAAGAATTTGAGAAAGAAGGGGACATCACGTGTTCATAACCAATAAAACACTGTTCAGATGCTTGAAATATGAAGTCTGAAGCTGTGGAAGTTAGCAGGCAGGTAAAATTGGAGTGGAAAATGGTTCTTTTGCATCCAGATAAAACACTGCAGTAGGATTTTTTGGTTTGCTTTTAAATAGGTGTAAGGATGGCAGTCGGAAATAGTGATTTGTGTTCTGTTCCTTGGAGAAGCCATCTAATGTATACTGTAGTTGTTTAATGTATAAAATGGAGATGCAGTTTAATTATTTACTTCGCTTTGAAGTATTTTAAAAGGTCTGGAGCACGAATATTAAATGTGGGTAGTGAAAGTACAGTAAATGACAGCGTGTGTAAAGAGGTTAAGCCAGGGTTGGAAGCCATTCCATAATGAGTTGTAGAAGTGGCTGTAAGTAGATTACCTCGGTCAGTGTCTGAGCTTTAGGTAAGTAAAAACCTGCCATATGCTGCTTTCTCCAGGCAAAGGTGCTTTTCTGAGTCCTCACAGGGGTCGATGTGTGGATGCCCTTATCGATTATGCCCTTAAACCCTTCTCTGTGTCTGAAGGGAGATCAAAGAAGGGCCTCTCTGCATCCTCCAAGTCCAGCATTGAATCCCAGCCCTCTTCCACAGTGCAGTTACAGATTGTTTTTAAATATGAGTACCAGAATAATTTGCAAGAAACTTTAGTGTCAGAATTACCATATTGTGACACTGGGAGAGATTTCAGACCAACCGTAAAAGCCGAGAGCGTTTTTTCTGGTATTTGTGAGCACAAACAAAACCCAAACAAAAAAACCCCACTTGCTGCTTTGAAATGACAGGATTGTGTTTGATCTGACTCCACAGATTTCTCCAGGGAGCCAGTCTCTTTAACTACAGCTGCCTTGGGTAACTTGGAAATTCTAAGTGCAATTAATGTTTCCCTTTTCCCGCAATAGTTTACAGTCTGATGTTTAGTATCCAATACTTTCTTGTCTTAGGATCTGATAAGGGAATTTTTTTTTTTTCGGAATTGCTGTTATTAGACCAAAATCCAGAGTAATAAATGCCTTGGGTGTTGGAGAGCAGGTTGTAATGTGTACTGTGCTGGAGAGCCAGCAGAGGGCAATGAAACAAAGACTTGCTCCAATCCTGCGGGTGACTGATACACATGGAAATACAAATTAGCAAGGTTTTTTCCTACGTATATTTTAGCCATGTTTTGTTATGACACATATATACTCCTTCATGTAAAACAGTTCCTCCCTGCACAGGAACTAATCAGTGTTTCTAAATTATGGTACACATATTTTTACTGTCAAAGCCCTCAAACTGATGATACCGTACATCTTTCCATAGTGTGAACTGTATAACTGTAGAAGTGCAGTTAGTTTGGGGAGTGGAAATCGGTGACCACCAGCTGCACAGCATTTTATAAGTTAAGGGGATAAATCACTTCTTTTTATTTAGGCATCAAAGTACTTTTCTTTGCGAGGCACTAAATGATGTGAGGCAAGTAAGTTGCTAAAGTAATTTTAAGTGACTTTGTCTTTTGATACTGATTTTTAATTGATTTTGATTTTTTTTTCTTGGTGTGAATGTTAATCAACAGCCACTTTATGCCATCCACTTATTTGAATCAGCTACTTAAAAGTTAAAATCTTGTTTTTATAGTGTCAGTTTCTCATATCACTCATTTGATTAAGGTTTAAAGTACAGGATGGTCTTCTCTTCAAGGGAAGGGAACCTTCAGAAAGCTTGGAGGGACTGGCTTCTGTGACTGAATGACCCTTATTGTAACAATGAAAGTAATTTATTTAAAAATGCTGAATGACGTGACTCCTTTTACAGGCTAATGTCAAGTCCTTTAGTATGAAAAATAAGTAAATTTAAGAAACGTGCACTTGTTAAGGCAGATTGACTCCATGTGCATCTAGTGCTTTCTGTAGATTGTTGTTAGTTCCTGGTGCAGAGCAAATCAAATCTGTGATGTGGCTCTGGGTTACTTAGATTTGGAAATGTCAATATGAATGGGAGGGGAAAGCAGCTTGAAAAGTAGGTGTCAGCACAGTGGGATCAGAAGGGACATCGGTCTCATCGGGGCAGCACCTCGCTGTTGTCACGCCCTGTCACAGGCAGGGGAGAGGAGGCTGCTGTGCCCCCGTCACTGCCAGAGCAGGGCTCATGGACATGAACACTGCAATAACTAATTGCTCACGGCAGGACTGGCAGAAATCTGGCTCTGCTCTGTGATGATTGTTTCATGGAGCAATCCAAAAGCGTGGGGTAGTTATCACTGCAGAAGAAAAACCGCATCAGCGGAAATTCCTGCTGATCGCCATCAATCTGTAAGAAGCAACTCTCCTTTTTTAAATGTCAGTCCCTCAAAAAACCCATGTTAATCAAGGTTTTTCAGCATAGAGATGCTGAAGCTGTTTCTGCGCTATACTGAATGATTCAAGTGTTCATCCGGAAGATTCTTGGCAATTAACGTAATTTAAGAAACTACAATCAGTGCTGGGATTGGGGAAACACAGAATTACATTCTGTGGACTGAAAGTTTTCCTGCAAAGAAAAACTGCTTCGGGATTTTTATGTGCCAACAAGTTATTATTTAGCCCTGAGGAAAAGTGTAACTTAGTGTAGGGGGACATGGCTGTGAGGTTACTCAGGTTGTGCATTTTTAGTTTGTTTTGGCAAAGGACGTGAGATAATTTTTATTGGTAATTGCTGACAGATCTTTCAGAGCAGATGATGGAACTGTAGCTGGATGATTTAGAGATGGTTGCTCTTTGTTTCAGTGAGAGGTGGAGCCAGTTCTGCAGCAGAGTCGGTAGCAGGATTCTGGTTATTTTACCTTTGTTAGACTTTCAGTTTTGGAGAATCTTAACACAACTGAGGGAGGTAGTTTGAATCAGAACTGTGCTTACTTACCAAAAAACCCTGGAAAGATGGGTAGTAAAATTGTTAGCTGGCTTCTTTTTTTTTTTTTTCCTTTTTTTTTAATAGTCCTGGAAATTATTCACGTGGTGTGTTTTGTGTAGAAACATGATTGTTGGGGTTTGAGACTAAAGGGCCCAGAACAGACAGAGGCTTCAAGAAAGTGCTCAGTTTGTGTGTTCCTCCTTGCTGCTTTTTCAGAGAGATACTTGGCTTTGTTCCAGTCACGTAGGGCCAGGGAGCGTGTAGAAACCTGTAGAAACGGGATTGGTTTGAAAACTTTGGATACACAGCCATGGAGTCCTCTCAAAAGTCACGTTGGAGCTGAAAAGGCAGTGCAGTGGCTGGGGACAACGCGGTTCTGCAGCAAATCTCCAGGACTAGAAGGGCTGTGCAAACCATGTATTTCAGGACTAGGGGTTTCAGTTTTTTCCCTTGGCAATGTGAGACCCCCAAAATGCACATTTTTGTGTATTTCAGTACTTCTGATAATGGCTTGATAAAATTGCAGTCTTGTGCCTGGGCTTCAGAATATATTAATCTGTAAAAACTGAATATGGAAGTTGAAGTAAATAGCTCCAAGTTAATCCATTTCTTAGCAGAGGTATAAAAAAGTGCTGGGAGATGTTTCTGTAAGAACAATTTGTTCAAAAACCCCTTTTCTCTCTTATTTCACTGTAATGCTGCTCTGTAGCCACAGATCAACATCACGTGTCATGTTTTTAAGTGATCCCGACATTTTTGTATTTTTGCTTATTTCCATGAAGACCACTTCAGTGGGGTCACATGAATGTTTTAATGAGGGAAGTCACTGGAGTTCAATGTTCTTGTTTGGTTGTTATTTCTCCCCAAATGTAAACTCATTTCTTTCTGTTCAGAGTAAATTATTTAAGACTACCTGATTAAGATGATTTCATCCCTTACTTTACACATGTGAATCATTCAGTTATAATTTCCTTTAAATCTCTAACATGTGGTTGCTTTTTTTTTTCTTCTGTGTATTTTAATATTTTAAAGGAGATCATTATTTTCTTTCCATTTCACTCAGAAAAGCCATCTCTTAAATACAGTTTGAATAAACAAGGTAAAACAGCTCAAGAAAAGAATGTTAAATAAATACCTGCCTTTTTCTTAGACGAGAATTTGTGCAGGTTGCTGAGCCTCTGTTGGCATGAGTTTGTTAACCTGAGTTCTTGGCAGCTGCTGATGGAGTCAGGCTTCTGTGGTCCAGGTTAAAGCCTCCCCTGGGGTCTTGCCTTGGGCAGGGCTCGCCCAGGCGGAGCTCAGCTGTCAGGTGCCGTGTGTGAGAGCTAAGTCAGGATCTGAACCCCCCAGCTGATGATTCCTGTGACTGCCTGAGCTGTGCCGTTGTCTCAGGCCAGTTTTGTTGCGCTGTCACAGCTTTAAGTTGTTGCTGGGGTTTGCTTTTCACCTGTTCAAGAGTAGCCCCGTTAATTATCTCTCTTTATGCAAAGTTACTCTGTTTAGAAGAAACCGTAGCACTTTTCCAGTAGTGAAAGTATACCAGTACTGTTCCAATATTGATGGCCTATTTAATGTAAGTGGTAATAAATTTATGACAGAATTGTGTCCCTACTGTTTTTAAACAAGCTCATTATTTTAGTTTCAAACTTCAGAAAGTATAGCTAAATTTTATGTTTTCGAGTGTTACATTTGAGTGGAAAGGAAATTACCCTTTTTCATGGGGAGGCAGCAGTCTGGTGTCTAGGCAGAACCTTAAATATTTGAAGGTACAAAGCCTGTATTTTGGCTTGAGGCCATTTGCTTCCCTCCGCTTACAGCCTCACCCAATTACCAGTGCAGTCAATTGAAAAACTTGCTTTAGCTCAGTAACCTCTGGATCTTTTCTGTAGTACACAAGGAATTCACAGTGCTAGGCTTTGCCTTGGCTTTAGCCAGAAGGGGATAGAAAGAAAACTTACCAAAATACTGTAGTAGTGAATAGCTCTGGCCTGATTTTTAGTACGTGTTAGGTTGTATTTTGTGCTGAACTAAATTACAGTTGTGATATTAAACATCAGAAGACATTTTCTTGAAGTAAAGTTGGTTACATAATAATTTGCAACGACAGGGGCCGTGAGTAGTGACATGATGTCAGAGAGCAAAACGGGCAGCTGTAACTTTAATAAAAGCTATTAAATGTAGGTAACTGCTTTTTAAAGGCTGTGGTCAAATACGTGATCTCCTGACTCCGAGTTAGCTTCATCAAAAGCAGTTTGGGCAGCACACGTTGCTGGGTACAGGAGTGACAGTCACATCAGTGATGCTCAAATGTGTCCTGTTAAATAGTCGAAATGGCATTAAATAGTGAATCTGGGATGGCAGGTTTGAGGGGGCGCTGACGCTGTCATTCAGCTTCTGTATTCGTAGAGGAACCTGTTCTGTATGCGTTTATTTTGTAGATTGCTTATTCCTCGGTTTATTGTTACCTTTCATAAATGATTGTGTTCTGCTTGAAGGTGGGGCTTCTGCAAAATGCTGAGATACAGTTTCTGAACCATTCCTGTCCAGCCTGTGCACGGTTGAGCAAAATGTTAAAAGTTCTGTGACAGAGTAATTTTTATTGGGCTGGAAGGAAGCTGATAGTGAAGTGGAAGAGAAATTAGGTCATTTTTTTGGTGGTATTTTTAACTCCGTAAGCAAAGCTTGTTGGTCACATCTGTTGAGAATATCAATATAGGTTGTCCCTGATACCACATTGCTTTAGCTAGTATAGAATTTACATTTAAAGGAAATCGCTGGAGAGTTTAATTTTTTTTTTTTCTTTACGGGTTTCTATTTCATCTACTACTTCAAACAAATTTGATATATTTTTTAATATAATTCAGTAAAAATGTCAATGAAATGTTTCAGGTTAAGCTGTGAAATCGGGGAGGTGCTGGTAGGTAACCGTGGCTAGTGTTCAGGTGGGGGGTCACTGTGCAAGGCCAATGCAGTGAGATGTTTTCCTTTGTCTCTGTAGTTATCAGAGACTGTTACAGACGATTGCTGTACTCGAGGCTCAACGGACTCAAGCAGTTCAAGACCTTGAAAGTTTAGGCAGACACCAGAGAGAAGCACTGAAAGATCCTATTGGATTTGTGGAAAGACTCCAGAAGAAGGTATTTCTATGGGCTTTTCCTAAGTCTTACTTGGAATTTTTTTTTTTTTTTTGAAAATAACTAGTAATTCATCATCTATAGAAATCGCAGCATAGGTGTATTCTTGTATAAATAGAGGTGTATGCTTGCATAAAAATTACGAGTTTAAAGTTCTCTATCTGCTGAGCAGCAGTAGCCCTTTGATTTCTTCCTAGATCTGTAAGACATAGGTCTTCAATGATTTTATTAGATACACTTTCTTTCCTTTTTTTTTGTACGTAGAAATGTAATTTTTAAATTTCTATCATATTGTAGGTATTTTAAGCCAGCCTGAAATCTGCAGGTGACTGGAAGTATCAGATGAAAAATTCCTAATTTCTCCTCATGTGAGAAATGAAATGTTGTGCTTTGAGTGAATTCGGTAGGGTATTTCTTGAAGAAGAGGACATGCAGTTCATAGCCTAAACCCAAAAGGAACTCTAGAATAAAAAGGCCTGAGTTACAGACCACCGAATACTGTCTGGTAGAGGAGAATTCATTTTCTTAAGGAGACATTTTGTTTTGAAGCTCTAAAAGAAAAACAAAACCCTGTAGTAACAGGAATACTGAAAACATGTTTTCAGCTTGAATACTTCATCACTGGGGCATCTGCCAGTGACAAACACAGTTGACCTTCTAGTCTGGTAGCAACATGTTGTATTTGAGTGAAGAATGAAGTGGGTGTTTTATGGTGCTCTTTTCCTAGGGGTGTAGAGACCTGGGCCTGGTGGAAGCCCGTTGGTTTCAGTAGTTGCCCTTCTGTTAAATTCTGAGAGGAGTTGACAGTGTGCATGATGTAAGAGTGTTGCATTTGACAATCATTTTATGGGGGAATACTGAAGAGAGTTGAAAGTATCTGGTGTATTTTCGTCTCAAAACTAAAGGAATATGATAGTCGTAGAGTTGACCTTTAAATAAAGAGATGAGCTTTACAACAGTTTTGTTCTAGTTTTATAAGACAGTAAAATCAGTGTAAAATAGACATCGATTGCTTTGATGGGAGAATTTTAGGGGATTTATCAGGTGATAAAACTTCGGATGTTATGGGTTCCTGTGTTAAGAAAGGTACAAATCCTGAGCAAATGGCATGTTTAATAAAAGGCAGATAGGCAGTAAGAGGCTATGGAAGTTGGAGACACCTGACTTCAGCTGTGAAATAACACACTTCCCAGGTTTCTGCTCAATAAGCCATCATTGACCGTGCCGCTGCATATTTTATATGCACTGTTGTGTATTGTTCTTCAAAGATACCTTCTCCTTAAAAAAAAACTTACGTGCTGCATGGCACTTCCAAAGTTCTGATTTTCAATTCTGCTGTTAGCTAAAAGCAGTGTCGGGTTTTCATCACGTTTCAGTATTTGTAGCTCTTGGCTGGGTAGAGAGCGATCGTGTTAAATATTGCTTTTCACTTTGCATTCTTGGTTTTTTTTTTTCAGGTTGATATGGGTCTTCCATATCCTCAGAGAGTTGTCCAGCTCCCTGAGATTGCCTGGGACCAATACACCACTAGCCTTGGAAACTTTGAGAGAGAATTCAAAAACCGAAAACGTAACAGCAGGAGAGTGAAGCTGATTTTTGACAAAGGTAAAGGAAAGTGGGCGAGTGTTACGAGAAAGAAATGGCCGGTGTGGAGATTTAGTAATTCTTTCTTTGCTTACAGTAGGTATACCTGCAAGACCAAAAAGTCCTTTGGATCCCAAGAAGGATGGAGAGTCTATTTCATACTCTGTCTTGCCTTTAAGTGATGGTCCAGAAGGTTCTACCAACAGTCGTCCGCAGGTAATTATTAAAAAGGAAAGGAAAAAATTTACAGAATAGTAATTTTACATTTATTTTTTTTTTTCATCATGCATATGTGAATAATCTTACCTGTTACCTCAGATGTTCATATTGGTGGTGGTATGTCATTCAGGGACTCAAATCCGGGAACTTACCTTTGCTTCGGGCAAATTCTACTTCAGATTCTCCTGCGTTTTTTTGGCGTGGGTTTGGTTTTACTTTGGTACGAGAAGGGTTCAAATGCATTCATCCTGACCGTGCCTTCTCTAAACACCTATTCCATTTTGTATCCTGTATTTGAGCAGATGATAAGAGGGCGACTTTGTGATGAGACCAAACCTGAAACTTTTAACCAGCTGTGGACTGTAGAGGAACAGGTAACGGGAAACTCTTTAATTTTGTAGCTGGGATAACACACATGAGCATAAAAGCAAATTGTGTAACAATGTTTGTAGCACTTGGGAGCTCAGAGTCACGTGGCTGTAGATACTTACCTCTTGACAACCCATACCTCTGCTGAGAAAAATGTATTTATTCTTTTTCGCTGTTGATGTAGAAAAAACTCGAGCAGTTGCTTTTGAAGTATCCACCAGAGGAAGTGGAGTCCCGACGGTGGCAGAAGATAGCCGATGAACTGGGAAATAGAACAGCAAAGCAGGTAACAAGTTAAACACTTTGAGAAATAATTCATTTTCTTGACCTTTTTTTTTTTTTTTTAATGCCAGTAAAGAAAATTCAGTACATTTTCAGTAATCACAAAATGTAGCAGCAGGGCCTGCAGTTCACTAATACCCCATCTCAAATATAGAATGTTAGGAGTGCCCCAAAGCCCATGACAAAGCTGCCAGACCTAGTTGTTCATTAGGTTTTGACAGCATGCCTTTAGTTCTGTACAGAAAGTGGAGTGACACCTCCTGTGCTCAGACTGAGTTACACTGGAGTGCTGAATTCCCTGCTGCTCAGGACTGTGGAATCAGCAGATGTGAATATCAGAGGCAGAAGAATTAGTTCTGTAGCGGGGCTGAGATCCACAGCAGGACAGAGATGTAGAGACACCAAGTATTTCTGCATCTGACTTAATGGAATTTCCCCCCTAAAATGACAGAATGTCTCCATTTGGAGGAGAAGTAAAAAATGCTGATGTTCTGTGTTTACAGTATTTTAATTTCTTCCATTTCAGTTGTGTTCACCTTTCAGCTGAAAGCATAGTAAAGTATTTCAGTATACAGGATTACCTCATCTCTGATCATATTTATACTTCTCGGTCTGTTTCTCCATACCTGAAAAAATGAAGACGTTTTAATTTCATAAACATTTTATTTATTATAAAATGATATTTTGATATAAATGTACTATATTTTAATATTATATTCACCAATATTTTATTTATTACGTTTCGTTTAATATATTTTATTTAATAAATATTTACTAAATTTATTTACTAATAATTTATTTAATAAATAAAATATAGACATACTTTCTGCATGGAAACTATGTATAATGTATCTGCCATTGTTAAGAGTGAGTTAAGTTTAGCCTCAGCAGGGAGCAAGCTACTAGAGTTCTTTCTATCACAATTTTTTTCTGGATTTTCTGTGTATAATTAAAGAACAGTAATTTTTTTTCCTCTGAAAGCTGCCAGAGTGTCTGGAAATAGTACAAATGCAGCATTGCAAGATAAGGTCCCAGTTAGATTAGTTGTCACAAAGTAAAAAGTGGAGGATTTCTTGTCCTAATATTTTGACCCAGTGTAGCAACGCTGGCAAAACTTTGACGTGAAGACCAGCTCCATTTCATTTGACAGCTAACTCTTGCATGTTGGTTTTTTTTCCCCTAGGTTGCCAGTAGAGTACAAAAATATTTTATTAAACTGACTAAAGCTGGTATTCCAGTTCCGGGAAGAACTCCAAACTTATATTTATATTCCAAAAAGGTGAGACAATATTCCAGCAGAGATTCTCTGTTTTCTGTTCGCACTTACGTGCGAGTTGAGTGGAAATCGGTAACGTTTTTAATAGATTTAAGTCTTGATGAGTGAATTCTTACTAACGAGTCGCACCTTGCACGTATTTCTTGCTTAGTCATGTTTTTCTTTTGCCAGTAGCGCTGTGGAGTGAGGTGGGTGGTAATTCTAGTTTCACATTGACAACTCTTGGGGACATGAAGTGTCAGAAAAGAGAATGTACTGCAGCTGAACTAACAGGGTTGAATTGCGGTCTTTTCCTCACTTGTAAATTTACTTTAATTGATCAAGAAGTGATAATGAAAACCCCGTTGGAAGAAGATAAGGCCTGTAATTCATATTATACAGTAATCTTCTCCTTAACAAACCCATATAAAATTACATACAACTGAGCGTGCTGAATTAGCACAGTCATAGGCTTCAGACTGAAATGTCATGGTTTATTTTGATTTGCAACATGATGATTAAAATAGCTCGGTCATATAAACAGCCATTAAAATACAGTGCTTCTCCTGATCTTGGAACGGATGAGAGAAGAGCATAGCCCCGAGAAATGTTAATTTGCAAAAGAAAAGACTCGATTTCTGTGCAGACCAGTCACATGTTTTAAGTAATGTGGTACTGCTGAGGACTGTAGACATTGGAAGAGGGCAGTCTCAGGTTTTGTGGGGGTTTTGTTTGTCGTTTTGGGGGGTTGTGGTTGTTACCACAGTATTAAAAGCCCTTACAGTGGCATTTTGTGGAGTACCATTACTGTTCTGCATCCAGGTGTCCGTGGTGTTTTCTGATTTAGAACAGAGAAAGCCTTACGTTGATTCTCCAAAAAAGACAAATTTGCAGGTTGAATCCCTTAAAAGGCTGGAAACAAAAGTAACAGAAAGATCGCCCCCAGCTCGTGTCTGATGATTTAAAACGTTAGACACTCCCAGTTGTCTCCCAGTGTTCTCTGAAGTTACTGCACACAATAACTGCTTGCGTTGGAGGCTCTCCAGTTTGCCATCCATCATGGTAATACCATTTTACTTTCACCAGGATTTTAATCTACTATTCTGCTCTATAAACAGAGGCAGGGCAGGTGCAGATGTGACTCTGTCTGCCACCTTGTCTATTGGAAAAGTGCTTTCTGGCAGAAGAACCGAAAAAACCAGCTGGAAATACTGGTACCTTAAATACTATGGTGAGATTCATCTGCCAGAATTCTAAATGACTTGTACAGTTGGGGCTAACTCCTGTCATAAAATATAAAAATGCTGTGGGGCTGATTTCAAAAGGCGTGGAAAATTTAGTCCTGAAAATTTGTAATCCTTTGAGTTCCTTATGTCACTGTACCACTTAGTTTTGTTTGGAAAGACTGTTACTACAGAACGTGTGCAGTGCTGCCAGGCAGCAGGTCACTGTGTTGGATAAATAGTGGGAATACTTGACCAGTGCACAGGGATATTTGAACCATACTGTCCACTAATTTGAACAGTGATCCATGAAGCTCTTTAACCCCGCTATAACCAAGAGTAACACGTATTTTCTAGAAAACTCTTGACATTCTCATACTACCACAGTAACACTCCCATTCCTACAGGTTTTTCTTAGGCTTTATAGGTAGAACAAACCTAATCCTTCCATCTGTTTGCCTGGTGTGATTCATACCCTGGCTGCCAGGTTGCAGGAGGAAGGTCGCTGTGCCCTGCTCTGTACCGAGGCAGCGTCTCCATTTCGTATTTGTAGCCTCTGTAGGAAATACAGCAGATGAAAGAAGAAAAAAATCAAGCAAACAGCATATGTGGGGGAATTGAGCTCTCAGGCTGCTAATACAGCTGTCTGCTCAGAGCCCGGACTGACAGCACTGCAGCAGGCTGTCGTTATTCCCAGGTCTCCAGTGGGGCTAAGATAACGTGGCAGGAAGGAAATGCAAGGGGCACTGGCAGCCCGGGTCATGCTTATGTTATGCTGCTGCTGATTTTGATCCTGAGGATGCACACACTCTGTAACTACAGTACATCTGCTTTGTTGCCGGTGATAGAGCTGTGGGGACTGGATGCTGGTGCTTAGAGCACCTATCTGTGGGGAAATAAGAAACAGATAACGTTTAATGTAAGGAATTGTGTCAAAAGGGATGCTTCGCAAGGAAATACTTGGCATTTCTCCCTGGGGATTGTCCCAGGATGCTTTTTTAAAATGGTTACTGGAGAAGTGAGAAGCCTATTCAGTTCTTGAACATCTTGTTGAAGTTGCTTTGTGTATTTACCCATATGACATAATGTCTCTTCTGACAAGTGATACAGGAAATTAAGCAGGATGCAATGAGTCTGTTTTTCTGTGTAACCATTATCTACTGCGGGTGAAAATAAACCTGCATCAGAGATTGAGGACTTCAGTTCTTCAATTATGGCTTATCATTTTCAATTTAATGTTTATATAATATCATTAGTGCACCTGCTTTTAAGCTTAATCCAGAAGATACATTTCCCAGAGGAAAAATGGTTTTTAACTGCCTGCTTTTAAGTAGTATTTTAATTCATTTTTTAGCAGAGGTAGATCACGTTGAAAAGAGAATTCAAATCCTCAGTTAAATTCCTAGGTCATAACAACTGTGTGCATAACAGTGCTACCATATAAGCACAGAGAGTTTTCCTTTCTTGATTTCCAGATCTAGCATTGAATGCACATCTGTGTTCTGGTAAGAGAAAATGTAAATGGCAGTGTCGGCTCGAGCTGAAATCCCATCTAACCTTACACATGGCAGTGTTTTGGAGGGGTTTGAAATCTTAAGGGAGATCATAAAAGCAGCAAAACACAGGTAGTCGGTGATCATAAGGCAGAAAGTGGAAAAATTCAACGCAGTGGGAATAATACATTAGTCTTAGAACAAAATGTTCCCTTTTCTCTGAGCACTGTGGTGGTTGTGCAGATCAGAGGCACCAGACTCATCCCTTCCCCTAAGAGCCAGTGGAGCTCCTCTCAGTTCCTCGTGCTGCTTCTGCCTGCATTAGCTACATCCAGGGATAATTTGTGTGATCTTTGCCTTTGCTTTAAACTGGGCCAACTGTAAAATAATGCTAGATCCCTCTTTAGAGGCTGAATCCCTCTGTAGAGATAAATGTATTACATGTTTGTAACCGATACAGGAACCTTTTGGGATAAAAGTCTTGCTAAAAAAAGGAAGCACTCACTAACTGCAAGCATTCCGTATGCTTTATCTGTAGGTGAGAAGCTGGGCACAGTGTAAGACAATCCTCTCTTTTATGCTCGTTAAAAAACCCCACTTCTCATACTTCTGTTTTTTTTGATTCACACAGGTTTTTTTTTTTTTTCTAAATTGAAAAATGTCAGATTTGACTTTAAAAATGTCAAAATGCTGGTCTGCAAAGGAGCGAAGTAAAAAGTTGAATCAGCTTCATTTACCCCCAAATTCTTATTTCCCAAGGGAAGAATATTAAATATCAAAAATAAGTAAGAGGGGCTGAGTGCCTTTTAAAACTGGCATGCATTCTGCACCTTCAGGCAGCATTAGAATTGATAGGCTTTAGATATATGCTAATGGAGTAATTTATCTCACCTAGTATTTTTTAGGTTCCTTTTCCATGCGGTGACGGTGAAAAAGAACCTTCAGAGAGCGGTTCTTTCTGTCTCTTAGAAACCTCTTTTATGGTGGCATGAATTGCTTTCCCTCTCCTGGACTAGGAAAGAAATAGGGATGATGAGCCTAGACTTAGATTATTACATTTTTTAAGGCACAAACAGAAGAAGTTGGTGATAAGCGTCCAGCAGAATTTTCTGGCCAGGTTTTATCAATGAGGATTATTTTAATAATAACAACCAAGGGACGTTTTTAAAAATATACTGTTTTTTTTCACCCTAGTCATCAAGTAGACGGCAACATCCCTTAAATAAACATCTTTTCAAACCTTCAACTTTCATGACATCTCATGAACCTCCCGTTTACATGGACGAGGATGATGACAGATGCAGTTTTCACAGCCATATGGACACTGCAGCAGAAGAGGAAGTGTCGGTATGTCACTGAAATCACAGCATCTCTTGCTTACTCTCATTTTGACCTTGTTTAGTGGATAATTTGAGGCTTAGGCATCTTCACCATAAAATAAATATCGTCAAGTCAGTATGAAATTGTAGTAAGATTCATGAGCCATTCTGAAGTATAAACACATCATTAATATAAAGGCCTCCAACAGCAAAATATTTAGAGTCAGGAAGGAAGTCTGTAAAAGAAACCTTATAAACAGTTTTGTCCTGAAATAGCTCAAACAAGTTTTAGTTGCATGTTTTCAAAAAGTGATCTGGCATGACACGGGTTTGAGAATAATGTTAACTATATAGCTGAGATTGTGGTTAAAGATATGGTTTAGAAAAGTTATGTAGAGCTCTGGTAAAGTTCAAATGCTGTTCGTTGCTTTTTGTTGCCTTTTACTGGCTGAATGAATTATGGATTTTGTTAGTGTGAGCTAACAGACTGAATTGTCAATCAGCAACCAAATTTGTGTATTCTGAGAGGCACATTCTGGAAGACATCCTAAGCCAGTGCGTTACTGCATCGTGCAGTGTGCTACTTGCCTCATTTATCACGTGCAATAATACTGCCAGAATTCAGACAAATGTCCTTCCCATTTCCACCCAGAATCATGGAGGGACTATATCCTACTGCTGGGATGCTGGGCAAGTTTCTCAGCTGCTGTGAAGCACTGTGGTTTTCCTGTGCTTCCGCTGAAGAACCTGACTTGTTCATTTCTTTCTTGTTTTTTTTTGAGCCTGTTGGCACCCTGTGTGTGAGAAGCTTGTTCCATAATAGAAATCTTGAGGCCACCCCTAGAAGTCCATTAATTTTCTTTTTTACCTACACTGCACAGCCTTCCTTAATTACTGAATTTATTCATCTGTTTCTCAGCCTTGAATCTCATCTTCACTCACATGGTCTCTCAGCTCATCTACAGACATTCCTGATAACCTCCCATATTCCAGTAGGAACCTTAAAGGGCCTGGAAAGCAGAAAGCACGTTAGAAGAGATGCAGTGGAAGTGTTTCTGAGCACACGTGCTTTTCTTCTCTGTTATTTTTAAATACATATTTTCTAGCTGTTCTGGCCGGTTTTCTAAAACACTTTGGTTTTGCTGTGGTGTCCTAACTCTAAAAAATGTGGGCACCATGAATCAACTGGGATTTACTCTAATTGGGGCAGAAGTTGCTGTTGCATGTTTTTTGCAGTGATAATGGTCGACTTGTGCCCCCCTCACCCCACTTTTTTTAATTTGGCATAATCTTTCGTCAGTAGTGCAGCATTTCCAGATGGAAATCCATATTTTTGCCTTGAAGTAATGTAGGGAGACACAGGTGAGCTCAGTTACAAATAGATCCCCATTATCAGAGCAAAATAAAAGCAGTTTGGAAGCAAAAAGAGGATCATAAACTGTGTTCAAAATGAATGCCCAGGATTCTGTTCTCATGGTAAAAGTGACAGTCACTGTCTTGGAGAAAAATACTTTGCATTGCTGTGCGGAAGAAATGCAGTGTAGCAAGAAAATTGGGTTTTCTTTGACTTCACAGTGGAGTTACCAGGTGCCATTCCTGTGTAAAGACCAAAGATTTTGCCTGAATATTACCAGTCAGCTTGGCTGGTGTAACTGTTCCTGGAAAATTACATTTTGGTGTAAATGAGTTATTTCCAAGTGAAGAAACACTATTCCCAACAGAGTTCATTTACTTTTCCACTTATGACTTCTTAATTTTATGAGTAGTCTAATTATTCTAGAATAGAACTGTTTACTATTGCAGAATGAATCGTCCATACTTTATTCAATGTACAGTTATTTGGTGACAGGCAGTTTTTCCTCAGAAAAACTTGAGATTTGCATGGAAGGTAAATCCCTGTTTTATATTAAGAGGATGTAGCTTACCACCACACAACTGAATCACGTCATTTAAACGTAGTTCTTCTGAACACTGGCAGTCTAGTCCTTTATGTAGGTTCATAATTGCAGTTAAATAATTGATAAGGCCTTCAGCAGTTTAATACTAAAGAGCAAGCCCCTTTCCTCAGTTCCTTTGATTAACTTAGTAAATAATACAGAATCTTCAGTCTTTACAGATTTGTAAAAAGAAATTACACATTTAGGCTACATGAGAAGAGTTATAATTGCTACCTGAATGTTGCTGCTGGTGTAGGGTCTGAAAACTGCTCTGTGCCAGTAAAGACTCATCATCTTTGCAGCCAGGTGACATCTGCCAAGTAGAGCTGCTGCAGTAAAACAGTTGTCTTGAAAGGAGCACCTGAATTAGAGCTTCTGTCCTTTCATAACAGAGAGATTCTTCAACCTTTGTTGAAGGAAACTGGATGAGAAAAACCCCAGAAATCGTGTGTCTCCTGAAAAAGAGAGACCCATTTGCAGTAGGTCTCTGGCAAAGGTGTTTGCACAACCTGTAGGGAGCCCAACTTCTTCACAGCTTCTGGAAAATAGCAATTATTGTTTCTCTACTGTTACGAGACAGAAAAGGGATGAAGAAGTTGGATAACTCTGAAAAGTTCTGCCCTTTCAGTCATGGAATGGTGCTTCTCATTGCTTTTTATTCTTACAGGTAGAGGTGAGAAGTTAATACTCCTAAGTTTGACTGTCTTCAAATAAAAAAAATACATATAATGGGAGCTTGGGACTGTCTTGACTTTGTGGGTCTTTGCAAAATCTCACCTTGTCTAAAAATTCTTTAAAAATGATGTCATTTGTTCTTAATACTTTCACAGCTTTGAAAGTAGCTGTGAAAAGTAGTTTTCTTCTGAAAGAAGCTTCAGAACAGTGATTAAAACTACCCTACAGATAGTCCTTGTCCATACCATTCCATGGAATAGTGAAGAGAAAGGTCAATTAACTTGATAAAGCTGACCTGAAATGTTAGTTCTCAGGTACATTACCTGTTGCCCAGTGTCTAGAACAATAATAAATTCTCTTTGTCTTAACTAAAAGCTGACTCTTCTACTGCAGCAGCCGTTGTGCTCACAGTGTCTGGACAAGGGGATTATTTGCAAATTGCCCTTAGACATCTAAGATGAGGAAAAAAAACCCAAACCAAATAGAAATTAAAGTTAGGCACTCCATTATACCTTCAGCAGAAGAAACTTGTTTGTAGGATAATGTGGATTTTGTTTTAATGCAAATAATAGAGTATAAATAATGGAAAATAAACTGTCAGTCAGCTGTGTGCACTGTTTTGTGCCATGTTTTTAGAAATATTTCCCCAGTGTGTTAAAATACATCGCCATCGCTTTCTCAACCATTATTAATCGCACGTAGTGATTTATGGAAAGAATTTGTTACAATATTCCTAAAGTGAGGCTGTTTCTGTTTGGGTTTTTTCCCACCTCGAGCAGGATGAAGAGAGTATTCCAGTAACATATCGAGAGTTACCCGAATACAAAGAACTGTTAGAGTTTAAAAAATTGAAGAAACAAAAGCTCCAGCAGATGCATGCAGAGAGTGGGTTTGTGCAGCACGTGGGATTCAAGGTGAGTGTAAGAGATGTTCTTCCCTTCCTCAGTGGAAATTAAGAAGTTTTCCAAGAGAACGTGGTTTGAATTCCCTAAAAAGATTTTGTTTCATACAGCAAGTTCGGTTCCTTAGTTCTTGTTCACTGTGTCTGCTTTCCCTCGGTTTCTTTAATAAAAACAGCCCAAGTAATTCACTCTTAGGAGTCACTGAATGCTGATGTTTTATGGAAATGAATGAGCATTCCCTCTTTTCCTCACTGTGTTAGGAAAACACAGCTTGTAATAGAGCCTCGTTAAATCATTACAGAATTCCATTTGACACCGCGTTGTTTTAACAGTGATTCATTCATCATGATTCTCTGATTGAGTTTGGAGTTATTTTGCTTCCTCCTGAGGCCAAAGAAGGGACAAAGGCTTTAAATAACAGTACTAGATTAATATTTTTTCCTTGTTTTATAGCAGCTTCACAATCCTATCAAGTAATAACTCACTGAAATTGAAGCAAGGACACAAAACAGTGTTTACCTAAAATTAAGAAAATAAACATAAACTCCTGTGCTGTCCCAGAACCAACCACTGATAGGAGACATGAAAGAAAGGGCATTCTTGAAATCACTGTTTTCTTGTTTGCAAGGGATTTTCTGTCCAACTGTAACAGTTGGAACAGCTTCTTCACCTTGTTTATTGTTATGCAGCTAGGTTTATTTTCTAATACCCATTTATGTAAGAATGCAAAGATAGTTTAGAGTTCAGTTCAAAATGACTGCGGAATTGATTCAGACTCATCAGTTGATAAGGACAAACTGAATCCAGTCGTTAGACCACCAAGGTGCTTTTTATTTTTGCTGCCTTCAGTCAGGAGGGTGTGTTTGGTGTTTTGTTTTGTGGGGACTTTTCAAATTAGCGTTTTCTTCCCCCTAAAATCAAAACTTTATTCAGGCAGAGCAGACTCCTGTGTAACAAACTCGTTGCTTTTGCTGCGTAAAACTATTCTGAGAAGTAAAACTGGTATTACGCAGTGTCAAGCATTTGAAGTTTGAAAGTCTCTTTACATCTGAATTTGACTGTATTCTGCGTTCTAGTAAGCTGTGAAATGAGGTGATTATGTACTGTTTGCCCTCGGGAGTGGCTGCCTTGCTCAGTCCTTGGGCTGGATGGGCCTCACCTAATAAGCAACCCTCGAGAACAGCACTGGTTCTGCATGGCCTTCAGCCTCATTCACTACACATTATTCAAACTCTGCTTTGAATACTGAATTTTTGAGTCCCTTGTGGGCTTTTTATGGCTTTCATTACTATAGTATCAGAGCAGTTTGGAAATACTTCTTTTTTTCGTCGGGAAATGAAAGGCATAGCATTATTTGTGTTTCACAGGGGAGAGGGAAGTTGAGGCACAAAAATTAAGGTCAAGGGTTTCCACATTTTCTCAAATTCAGATAACTGGAACCAGTTTTTATTTTTTTTTTTTTGTAAGTTTTAGCATTATTCTGAACTTGATATTTTTGAAGAATAGCTCTTTGTATGCTCAGTCCCTCCTCCTTACCAACCCTCAACTTGGAAAGCCATCTGTGGAAGGAAGGGATCCAGGTGTGACCAATCTGTGTAAGGCATTTGTAACCCTGAGCTGGATGCGTTGTGGCCAGGAACGAGCTGCTGTGCAAGAGGCTTTCACAGGGGCTGGGAGAGAACTCCAGGTTCTGGGAGAGGATGAGCTATGGAAGCACAGGCTTGTTTCCCACAGTTCTTTTCCCTTTTCAGTCCTGTCTCTGCAGCACTCTTCGTAGTTCAGGTTTTTGGAAAGTTCTCCTTGCCTGCAAGTCCCACTCTCCTGGTTTCTTTTTTTTTTTTAATCAAGTATTTCCACCTTTCTCTCCCTGTTCTCTACCTCTGTAAATGGTCTCGCTCTTTCATTTGTACTTTGTTTCTTCCTCTTCCTGCACTTTGCTGCGGTGCTGTCCCTGACTCCTCTCAGGGGATTAGTTCCTGTCTTCTTGCCCAGCTCTGGTTCTAGACCCGTTCCCTTCCCGGGATGTGCTGTCCCCCTTCCTTCCCAGCCCCCTGCAGCCCCCCCATGCACGAGGTGTTTCTGCATCTCCGGAGTTTGCAGGTGCAGCACCTGACCCAGGCCCAGCTGCAGCCTCCCAGCAGGGCTCTGCTTGCTTCTGCCGTGGAATGTCTGGCATTCCGTGGGGTTGGGCTGATCCTGTGGGAACATCAGTTCATGAGCCGTGTCCCAGAAGTTCCTGGAGCCACGTGAGGATAAGCAGGGTCTGGAGGCAGGGCTGGTCTGCTTTGGTTGAGCAGCATAACGTCAAAATGGAGCATTTGGGGAGTGGGAAGCAAAGCAGGAGAAGGACGGACGAATCCTCGGGGCCCTCCTTACCCATGAACACCCGTGTCCGTGGTGCAGGGCTCCGGCTGTGTGGGCTGGCACTCCAGGCTGGGCACACGGGGCTCTCCCCGCGGAGCAGTGGCGTGTCCTGTCGGGAACAGAAGTGCTGCAGTCGCTGGGGTTTGAGTTCTCTCCGTCTGCTCCACAGTGCGATAACTGCGGAATTGAGCCCATCCAGGGTGTCCGGTGGCACTGCCAGGACTGCCCTCAAGAAATGTCCTTGGATTTCTGCGATTCGTGCTCTGACTGGTGAGCTTCTACTTGTTACTTGTCATGAGATCAAACCTCCCTGCTGTGGGATTGCTGGGTGTGTTGGAAGTCTTTGCTCCAGCACAGGACACGCATCCTGTGGGGTAAAGGGGAAGGTGCTTTAGCATGTATTTGTGGGGAGAGCTATTTTTTAACAAGTTCTGGATGTATAATTTAGTTTTTAATAAGATAGGCTTGGTACTGTTGAACGGAGGGGGGGAATTACACTTTATGAATGAATTGGTGTCCAGTTTGGTATGACTCAGTTCATATGATCACTGTTTCTGAAAGGTAAGGAAAATATTTGACTTTTAAACTGTTATCTTTTTCTTTCCCTTGCAGTCTGCATGAAACAGAGATTCATAAGGAAGATCACCAGTTAGAACCTATTTACAGAGCAGAGACATTTTTAGACAGAGACTACTGCATGTCCCAGGGCACCAGTTACAATTATCTTGACCCAAACTACTTTCCAGCAAATAGATGACATGGGAAGCAGATCTACCACCTTGGGTTTACTATCCTCTTTGAAAAAATAACAATGGCACCATTGTTAATTCTGTGCACATTTTGGAAAGACTCTGCTTTCCCTGAAATGTCACTCACAGCATGACAGCTTCCTGGGTGTACTTGTCAAACTACAGCTTCGAGCTGTCATGGTTCTAGATCACTGAACAGCAGCTGAACATTCCTAGTGTGCAGAAGGTTTCACTGGGAGACTTTTCTCACCACGTTAGACACTTTTTAGGGTGGTGAATCTAAACAAGAGGAAAAACATTCAAAAAGGGTGAGCCAGAATTGAGAGCACACATTAAAGATAAGAGTAAATTCCAAAGGCTTTGAGGAACTTGGTTGTAATGAGATCAGAGGAGATGAAGTATTTATATAAAAACAGTTTAGTAGCTTGCAGTTTTGTTGTGAAATAGTTTTCAGCACAGTAACTGACTTCTTTAGGCAAGGTTTTAACCAATGACAGTGTTTGCTTCTAGGCTGTACTCTAAAAATACTCACTGTCTCAGCGATGGTTGGTTACAGGCCTTTATTAAATCGGAGCTGCTTAATCATGTTGACTTTCAATTTTTTTAATTTTTTTTTTTAAAACCACGGTGAACTCTATTTACCAACAGTGAAGCACTACAGGGGGCAACTGTGGCATTGCTTCCTTGACCAGCTCATGGTGTGTGAATGTTATAAAATTGTCACTCAGATATATTTTTTAAATGTAATGTTATATAAGATGATCATGTGATGTGTACAAAATATGGTGAAAAGTGCCAGTGCTAGTAACTGTGTAAAGTCTCTAATACTCGACATTAACTCCTTTAAAATAAAATACACAGCCTTCTGCCTCTGTATTTGGAGTTGTTAGTGCAACTCATCAAAGAAAACTGCCTAATATAAATCATATATATGGTAATAATTTTTCCTCTTTTGTAGTCTGCACAAGATCCATGAAAGATTGTATTTTTATTACTATTTAAACAGTGATTAAATTTAGCCTGAGCAGTGAGCAAGGGTTCACATGCATTCTTTTATACTGCTGGATTTTGTTGTGCATCATTTAAAACATTTTGTATGTTTCTTCTTATCTGTGTATACAGTATGTTCTTAAATAATGTTCAATTGTCAGGAGAACTGTGAGAAATAAACTATGTGGATACAGTCTGTTTATATATAGAATGCTTGCTGTGACTTCCTTTCTGTGTAGTTCCGACTTTTTAATCGAGGTGGAAAACGCTGACGGGAGCTTTTCCTGGGCCCTGCAGCTCCTCACGGTGCAGCCCTGGGCGATGCCCCGTGCCCTGCTCTGCCCTGCCCGCCCTGGGCACGGCGCCCCGGGCAGCACGAGCATCTCGGTCCTCACGTCTCACAGGCTCCTCTCTGCCAGGCCGCAGGAAATCGCAGATTTTGGTAGCCTTGGCACAGACACACTGTATACCGCTGTCCGAGAAGCTTTGTAATTATTGTGACATATTTTACTTAATATATTTTTTATTGAAATGTATAGCTCGTGGTTCAGAAACACTTGATTATTTTATAACTGTAACAGACTTCCAGTTGCTTTGAAACTCGAATACTCAGAGCAATTAGGTAGGAAACAGAACTAATTTGACTTTAAAAGGTGGCAATAAGAAGGATAATAATTGGCTGGCTGCACCTAGTAACTTTAATTACAAATGGATCAGTACGAAGTTTTGCAATAACTTTAGGTGTAGCTATTTTCTGCTTCAGAAAAACAATAATTTTTAGGCATTTAGTCTATTTAGAAGGTGATACAGTACAGTTACTAAAACACTGAGCAAGTAGCATCTGTAAACATATCTCACTATACTTAAATTTAATAAGCCCTAAAAAATATAACACAAAACCTCACAGGATGTATTTTAAATTGGAAAAGATACTGCTCTGAGAGCCTTCTCTAATACCACAGAAATGTGCTTTCCACATCGTTCGTGGTCTTTATAGAAAACTAGAGTTGGTGAAGGTGTATTATCAGGGAGAGAGTCTGTGCTAATACTTATTTTCTGTTGATATCCTGGAAAAGTTATTGGAATAAAATAATGAAAGTACATTAGGGGAAAGAGCCATCAATTTAGGAAAGCTTGGAAAGAACAAAA
>VZRE01006588.1:57324-125045 GCA_013396775.1 Cephalopterus ornatus
ATGTGAATTTTGCATTTGAAGTCCTTCCCAGGTACGATTTCAGGACGGTGTGGTACGTTCTGGCTCACACTCAACTTCACGTGCAGACTTCAATAGCTATAGTACAACTGCTGCCAATACGGGCCACTGCTGATCACACACTGAACTATACAACACAACCACTGTTCCCACCTCAGCTCCCAGAACTGGGAAGTCAGTTACAACATCCTGCAATTCCCAGCAGAAGACAAGACTCTCTCAAAAAAGGTGTTTGCACCACAATGATGGACTGACAGACTGGCACAATATTCAGCTGTACCTTCAGTTAATTTTTCTCCTCGTTGTAAAAGTGTTCTGGGGATGTGTGAGAAGTTTAACTTGTAGCTTAACTAATTCCAGCTGTCTTACAGCTGCCTGTTACAGAGAATGGGGTTTAGTCACTAAAGCCCAAGAACAAGCTTAGTGGCACCACAAAAATCAAAACTTAATTAAAATAATGTCTGATGGGAAAATTGTACGTAATAACATCAGTGTGCTGGGCAGTGTGTGAGGGGGTTGGAGAGCTCCCTGCTGGCCAGGCACTGCCTGACTTCCCATCAAAAGGCAGGAGATCGTGGAATACAAACCAGAGCTGCTGTTCACCTGCCTGCTTTGAACCCGTGAAGAGCAAACCAAGGAAACAACCTGCAGTTCTCAGAGCGGGGTTGGCACACGGAGCACTTCCTAGCGAGTGTACTGTCAGAACAGAGACAAAAGATTTCATCTAGAGTAACACACCACATGCACAAATTCCAGACACCTCTCAGGAAAGCAGCATTGCTTCGACCAGCATTGCCCTCGTGGCTGTCGGTGCACGTGAGGTGGGGCTGTGCACACACCAGTACACACCAGTACACACCAGTACACACCATCACTGCGCTTCTGTGGGAAATGCTGCCTCTTCCCTTTTCAGAAGAGAATCAATTGTCTTGCAGATTTCCAGAAAAACATCCTCCTGTGTTCCTTCTGCATCAACCTGTGAAGCAGGAAAAAAACCATTAGTTTTGATTAAGTTACAAAGAATTCTCTCAGAATCTTAAAACACTGACACAAAAAACCAATGCAATCTAAAAGGAAAGTTACTCTGTTTCATATTAGAAGCATTCTAATGTAGAGGAGCAGCTTCCATAACCCACATTATTCACTTTGTTTCCACAGATTTATGTAAGAAGGTTCCGTAGGCTCCATCACCTGTGGCAAAGTATATTAAGCAAATGAAGGAGCTTAAGCTCTTTCTCTTAAATATTCATGTTTGAAAGTAAAATTACACCTCTGGGATACAGAACAGTTTCCAAAGGCACATCTCCAACCCGTTGAGGTCCTGAAGGGCTGCACATCCCTCTGGGCTCTCGGCCACTCCCCAGTAACGTAGCAAATTTGTGTGTTTCTGTGCATTTGTATTTGGAAGTTTGGTGAACTGGCTCTGGTTTTATGATGTCCGTTGGACAACACAGCTTTTCTAGGGGCACTGCTTTTGTGGCCCGAGAGCTCACTTTCATTGAAGAAAATTTTTTTAACGCCCCTAGGAGTCAGTTTTCTGTTCAAGTTATTTGTCATGATTGTACTTCACCAAAAAAAGACCAATTAACTCTCCTATGCTGAGGAAGAGGAGCTGCATTTTGGCAAAGAGGAATTATGTCTGCAGCCAGGAATACTTGTGTGTGGTCCCTGGAGCTCATGGGGTAGTCCCGAGCTGTTGGGAGCAATGAGTTCCGTGTCCCTCCCATGCAGTGAGTGTCACACAGGTCATTCCTCGAGGAAGGCGAGCTGTCTTTTGTCCCCACAGCAGTGACAGAAGCAGCTTTCCCGCTGGCTGTGTACACCACATAGATGCATCTGCTGACTGTTTCCTTCCTCAAATCCCTGCTGAGAGCTCTGGTCTCTCCTCAAAAGCAAGTGTGCTTTCTGCTTCTCCATGCTTGGTCTTTTATGCACACATGCCATGGGGTTTGCACGACCCAGGACAACTTTGCTAAATGCTCCTTTTCTGAACTGTGTGCTGCATTTTCATCTCCAGGTTGCTGACTAGGAAGCCAGACCACTGTAGTGTTTGAAGGGGACACTGCTGACCATGAAACTTTCTGCCACCTCTTTGTTCTGCAGGAGAATTGAAGGAGTTTCATATTCAAAAGATGTCCTTTTTAAATAGGCCAAGAAATCCTGCTCAGACACAGTGCTTGGCTTGCAGCCAGCTCTTGTGCAGCCTGACTGCACTCCATGTACATTTGAGTCCCTCAGTGCTGAGCACAGTTCCCTCCCGTCCCCTGCTCTCCCTCGCCTCTCCTGCTCTTCCCTCCCGTCCCCTGCTCTCCCTCGCCTCTCCTGCTCTTCCCTCCCGTCCCCTGCTCTCCCTTGCCTCTCCTGCTCTTCCCTCCCGTCCCCTGCTCTTCCCTCCCGTCCCCTGCTCTCCCTCACGGCGGTGTCTGCCCAAGCTGCTGCTCTACGTGGTGCTGAAGCGAAGACATGCTGGAAGAGTTCATGAAGCAGCAGCCTGTGCCTTAGAAAAGGCCGTTCTCCAGCAAGGGCCGCGTGTCTTTCAGAAGCTTTCTGTGCCATGAAGACAAAGGTTTTCAAAGGGGAGTACTCGCTAGGAGCAAAGAGAAAAGGGGAATGGTGAACTATTCTGGACCAAATACCTTCTCCAGCTGCAATAAACTCCCATCTCAGCTGCTATAAAACAGCTTGTTTTGCCTGTCTCAGCTGCCAAGACACCTATTTTCATATGGCTGTCCCACAGGATATATACTTCACACAGGGTCAAGGCCACAGCCATTTCAAAGTTCTCTTGTCCAATTACATGTTTTTATTCTCTCTTCACTCCATAAATACATCTGCACTGTATAACTGATCTAATCTTATCAGCACTGCTGATTGCCACTGGCTTTTTGGTGGCCTCTTCAGAACTGGGACTGATACTCAGGTGTAGATCCAGGGAGCTGTGATGAAGAATTAGCTTCGTAAGCATGGAAATGGCTGCCCTTTATGACAGGCTGGAACACTGACTTCCTAACAGCAACACTAAAATATGGCTGAGCGTGACTAATGACAGCCCCAGTGCTTCCCATGCCGGCCTCCTAAATAACAAAGGCCCAATTCATAAAACTAACTTAACACTGTGGCACAAAACTAACTTAATGTGACAATAGTTCACATCTAGCACTACAGTAATTCAGTAATTCTCAGCAGCTCCAGAGAGAAAACTGTGTATTTCCCTTTCTCAGAATATAACAAACCTCATAAATTGAGACTGCTTTCAAGGTTATTTAAGGCTGGCTTCTCATAAAAGCAAGATCCATATAGTTTTCCAATAATGCTTCCAGTTTTGAAATGCAGCTATGGCTTTAGGTAACTTGAAATACAGAGAACTTTAATGAGCTCGCGTGAAAAATGGCTGGAGTAACCATCCCCATAGTACAGTGTTGCTCCTTCTGTCATTAAAATCACCCAATTGAGTTTTCTGTCAACAAATCTGCAGTTGATGTAGGTTTTGGAATTTAGAACCCCAAACATACACTGGCCACTGAGAAGAACTGTCTGCAGAGAGGATGGCTAAGGACAGACTGAGACTCTGGAATAAACTCACCAGTTAGAAGATTTTAGTGAAGGTCAGTCGAGTTCAGCTGTGTTGTCACTGACATTTATGTCTTTGTCATCAAAAAGAGTGTCAGAAAACTTCTCTGAGACTGCGCAGTACCTGGTTCTCAGAGCAGTGGGTCAAGCTGTCTGGAAATCCAGTGAAAACACGCTGCCCTGAGACCTGTTCACATCAGGCAGGAATTCCCCGCTGTGTTTTCTCTGTAATCCCCTGCTAATGTTCCTGATGTATCTTTCTGGACTGGTGTCTCATCTAATGGCCCACAAACCACCACGGGGGTGACACAGAAACACTTCTTCCTTTGTTCCCCACATACTTATCTTGCCAGGGTTAATGGGTCCCTTCCAGAAGATGGAAATAAATCCCATACCTGCTCTCACCGTTCCCATTGATTACCCCTTCTCCAAAGGAAAAAGAATGCATCTGCCCCTCCCCAGCCACACTTCTAATGGCTCACAAGGGGAAGACTGGGACAGGGTGGATGGTCACGTGTTCTTTCATAATAGTTACAGAAAATGTGACTTCAACTGATTTTAGAAAGAAACAGTAGAACAATACCGAGGGGAAAAAAAATAATTAAAACAAAAAAGGAAAAAGATGGTTAAGCTTTCGTAGCGTGTGATCTGAAACAGTGAAAGTTTTTGGACACCTTTAATCCTCTGCTCTGGATTGCTTTCTCTTATTTGTTATACTCATGCTCCTTTTCTTCAGATGGCTTTGAATAGGGAACTTGTCCTTCAGACACCTACCAGGTGCCTGATGGCAGCAGGGTAGGATCAGTGTTGTCTTGCTTGACTACCAACGCACTGCTCTTCTCTATTACTTATTACCCTCCTACTGACTGTCACTTGAAGAAAGCTTTAAAAGATGAGTCAGATATTAAAAACAATCATTTTTCCCCTCCCTTTCTTCTCAATTGACAGAAGGCCATATATTCAGAGGGATTTACATTTAGCCATGTCAAAACACAAGTAGGTGTCCACTAAATTTTCAGATGCACTTTTCTGTCTGGGTGCCTTGGAAATCACTGAGAAATAAATTTAAAAATAACAGCATCTACCTGCTTATTACAGCTACCATAGTGCATTTCATTTCATTTCATTTAATTTCATTTCATTTCATTAATCTGAAACATCTGATTCCCACAGACTCAGGCAGCTTGCAACAGGTGTTTTTGTGAGTGGTGCATTTCCAGTGCAAGGTGTTTATTGAAAAGCAGCCACTTGCTGTCCTTAGCAGTAGGTGGGGGTTCTGTAACTGATTATGAAAGAAATTATGGAATATTAAACTAAATCCCCAAAACATGATTTAAAAAAAAAATTGAAAATTTTCTAACTTATTATTCACAACTACCTTACCTTCCAGAACACAATTTAGAAACTTAAAGCCTTAGCAGAAAAGTGAGTAGAGGATGCTTCGTTCTCCAATCAGTTCATCTTCCCTTGCAAATACACTCCTGTGAGTTACATCCCAGTCCTTCACCTCAGCAGGGTGGCTGGAGGGATGGCTGTTCCTGATTCCTGTCAGGTCCACAGCTGTTTCACCTGCACCCAGAATCCCCATGCTCTGTGCATGCCTCCTGCCTCCTCTGCTGGGCACAAACACCGACTGCTCATCTTGGCCACAGGGAAATTTCTGTCAGAGCCTGATCTTTCGTCAGCTCCAGCAGGTCACTGTTCTCATTCAGAGCTCAGCAGAGTGGAAAAATGTTGCAGTTCCAAGTATCATATTAGTTATGAATGCACCTGTGCCCAGGAACTCTAGGTCTAGAGAAGGTCATGGAATCACAGAATCATCCAGGTTGGAAGAGACCTCTGAGATCATCAAGTTCAACCCTTGATCCAACCCCGCCGTGGTTCCCAGCCCATGGCACTGATGCCACATCCAATCTCAGCTTAAACACCTCCAGGGACGGTGACTCCATCCCCTCCCTGGGCAGCCCATTCCAATGGCTGAGCACTCTCTCTGTAACATTTCTTCCCAATATCCAACCTAAACCTCCCCTGGCACAGCTTAAGACCGAGCCTTCTTGTCTTGTTGAGGGTCACAACATTCCAAGGATTAAAGTGGGAACTCTTACAACCATATACCTTTGTCCCTTCTGTGCAAGTAAAGCAAGGAGAGAACTCCTAGTGAGGGCAGAGGAAGCCAGGTCAGACCTGAGTTTGCCTGGCCCCACTGTGTTTATCCGGCTCCAGCCAGCTGTGCCTTAATGCCAGTTCCAAGGCACGGGGTCAGGAAGGTCACCTGGCACTGTACTCTGCAGCACACCCTGATGAGGTGTGACACATCAGTTCCTCCTCCACTGAGTGCTCAGCCAGCGTCGAATTCCCACACCAGACCTTTTGCTGGCCTTATGCCCAGGACTGGATTTTACATTTGCATATTTAATCAGCCTGTTTCAGGCCTGAAAACCTTCAGATTGCACAGGCAGGACAAGTTAAATACATACCACTGCTGTCAGGTGCTGCTCCCAATCTGTGGAAAACTTTGTCCAGCCCTGAATACACTTGGAGAAATCAAATGGCACCAATATGCCAACCCTAATTTCATGTTGAACAAGTCTACTTCTGATTTGCTTTTCTGTGGCAAAGCAGGAGCTGGGTGCTACAGTCAAGCCCTACAAGACATGATCACTTATACAATTAAACACTATTTCACCTCGAATTTAGCGGTGCTTAGTCACACACTGCGGTAAGCTGGCTAGAAAAGGTTAATGCTGAATCTTTGTGGCAGTTAGAGGGATTTAGACTCTAATATTCCTCTTAAAATCTCAACATCACTCCCTCAGTCTTCTGTGTTATGTATATGATATTACAAATAACAAAAAAAAAAGTAGTATTTTAGCCTAGCCCCCCCCAAAAAAATTGCAATCATAATTTATATTTTATATATTTGATCAGAAGTTATTACTGTCAGTTTTCCTGCTTTCCACCTGAATTTCTTTTCATCATTCAGAGAACATCAGAGTGGCTGCTAATGTCAATGCTTGGCCATCTGTAAAATCTGCTGCTATAAATAAGAAACTAACCCTGTGTCCTGGGAATTGCAAACTTCCCCTTGACTCTCTCCTTTCTTCAACACATGCAGCTTTAACATATCCACCAGTGTTTAAACTGTAAACCCAAATGGCTACCTACTCTTAATTTCCCCACACAGCCAACAGTTGCACACTTTGTATTATCTAGTTCTCTTTGTTTCAAAACAGCCACTGAGCAAATCTTTACTGTATTTATTTGTCTTTATTTTTTCCAAATTGTTGAGCCAAATAATGTATAGGTTTGTAAGATGAACTTTTACAGGATAATAATAGAGGTTGGAAAGAACCACAGTGGGTCATCTAGTCTAGCTGTAAAAGATGATCAAAGCAGGACTGGGCACTGGAGGGACATCACTATGCCAGCTACAGTGTGAGATGACAAAGTCAGACTGTCTAATTAAACTCTTTCAGTTAACTTATCCAGGAAAACCGCTTAGAAAAATTTCCTAAGCAAGAATTCCTTCCAGAAGAAAAATTATTTTGTTTCACAATATTTAGCGTATTTCCAAACTGGAATGTTTTGTTGGGGTTTTTTTTTGTTTTGGTTTTTTGTTTGTTTTTTAGTTGTTTCTTTGGTGGTTTTTTTTTTTTTTTTTTTGAGGATTTTTTGGTTTGGTTTGGGTTTTTGTTTGTTTGTTTTTCTTTTTTTATTCCAGCATTGTGCACTTCCGAACTGATAGGGAACGTTTGGGTAGGGAACATCAGAATAGAACTGAAGTCAACTGCAAGGAAGTGCTCAGACCTACTTTTGCACTTTCACTGTAGGTGCAAAGTAAACTTTAAAATAGACTGTTTGACAACTCTTGGTCAAAAAAAAAAATCACTTCTCTCACCCATGAAAAATAACACATTAAAAGGCTTCTTGTACGAAAACTACATTTGCTTCTGGTGCTCGCGGCACAGGCACCAGGGCTGCAGGCTTGTACCCACAGCTGGCTGGGGGTGACAAGGACAGCCCTGGGAGGATTGATTTTAAAAGCCCACCTCTGGTGAGTATTTTGGCAGTGTTCTCTAAATGCCGACAAATAACTGACAGGTACCTGGCTACATCATAAGGGTTGGGGTGGGGTATCAATAGCAGACTCACATCTTTTGACAGCAGATGTATTTTATCAGCCTGGTAAGAAGTGGATGAGGCAGACATTTCAGTGTCTGCGTTCAAGAAGAACAGAACACGGTTTTCAACCTTTAAAGGACATTTTCCATTATAACGTTTAAGAAGCTGATTTTACAGAGCTTTCATACCCAATGGCTCCACTCAGAAGGTGGGTGTGTGTCGAGCACACCTACAACTCACCAGAAGCAAGTTCAGGCAATGAGCAGACACTGTAAGAAGAGCAGTGTGGGCTCTGTTCAAGCAAGGCACAGCTGTTTGCTGCCGTGTGAACATACAGCGTCAGTTCCCCCAAAAACTAATGGTAAGAGTAGAAATCGCATGTCCAATTCTGACCCGCAGACCAGACACATCCCTTCAGGAGCTAAGGAGCTATCAGCCTTCAAGAAAAGACTGCATGTTTTGCCACTGCATAGCAGATGGAGCAGGAACTTGCAGAAGTGTTAAGGAAAGTCCAGGTCAAGTGAAATAAGGCAGACCATGAATGCAAAATCTGTGTGGAAGTATCTAGTGCAGTTTCATTCCCTTTGGGGCTGCCACTTCCCTGATGCTTCCAAAAGGGAAACGCTGTGGTAGGCACAGCTCACTGGAATGGGACACTGGGACAGAGGGCTCTGTTTTCCTTGGTGTTGGTGTGTTGTGTGTCTGTACTGAATTCTTAACTACACACATCCCTGCAGTGCTGGCAAGACAGCTCCTCAACCAAACAACAAATAAACCAGATTATCATTCACAAGCTTGAAGATGGAAAGGAAGTGGGAACTTTTTTCTGCCGCTCTAGACTTTGCCTTATGTGCACTTACTGTGGGGTTAGCAAAGGACACAAATCAGGACTTTTGAGTTTCATTTTTCTCAACTCTATATTATTTACTCTGTTCTCAGGTCAGGATATGGGTGCATAAATTAGCTGCATGTTTCTCTTTTGGGAACTCTGCAGCGGAGAAAAGTTTGGAGTGTGTGATTTGCATGTTTGCTACAGCCTCCTGAAAAAATGATACCATAATATTTCCAGAAATTATTATTGGATTCTTTCCTTTTTAGGACAAGACAAGCAACAAGACTAGATCTTTCTGTTAGCTAAACATAAGGGACAGTTTGCCAGGACAGAGAAGAGAAATAAAGGAAAAAAACCCCAAACATCCCTCATAAATGAGTCTACAGATGTGCCAGCATATACATCAGCTAAGTGCACTGATGGAATTTTTCTTGCTTCACTGTAAAGTATTGATTAGAAAATAAAAAAAAAAAAAGCTTTAAATAGCCCATCCTGAGCTGGAGTAAACTGAGGTAATTCATTGAAATTAATATAACGATGTTATCTATTCCAGCAAAAAAGGTCTTTCTTGTATGCAGGTCTGCTTTATTTCAGGATATACACTGTCAGATTTGTAAATTTAACTAAAGGACTTTGGATTAACATAATCTTTCATCCTAATTCTGAAAGCCCTTATAAAGAAATAAATCCTAATACTTAAAGAAAAGCTTTCCAGAGTTAATGTTTAGTAAGAGATTCTATACAGATGAGGTAGTGATTCAGGATATCTTCCCAGATTAAGGATAAATCTGTGGTTTTGCTCTTTCAAACTCTACTGTGGGACTCAGAAGTTCGTAGAAGTTGCAAACAAACCAGGGAAGAGTAAAATCAGAACAAACTGGAAGTGCAAAAACAGTTCATAAACGGTGCCGTGACAGGATTTTCCAAACACTTCTTTATAATGGAAGCAAAAAAAGCAATGATTTCATTAGAAAGGTCCAGCAATTTACCTTGCATAACTGCGTCTTGCTTTCATAGTATGCAATCAGAGGCTTTGATGCTTGGTAATAGCTTTCGGTGCCTTCCTTGATGGTCTCGGCGTTCTCAGGGTTTGGGCTGCTCTGATCCCTCATCACAAGGCGACTGCTCATGGTTTCTGCACAGCAGTCCAGGCACAACACGAGTTTCGGCTCCCCAACCTCGGGACAACGAGAAACAGTAAGTACTCAAACCACTGCTCTGGTGAAATTGATTTTATCTGGATAAAACCAAAGGAGCCATCACGGAATTTATCAGGAAATAGTATTTGTCTGTGCAGAAATTATGGTTATTAACAAACACCTCTCCTTGTAGCAGCACTTAGAGAGCCCAGTTTGGGATCAGGGCTGTGCTTGACTGAGCCCTACACAGAGACATAAAGAGACACGATCTGACAAATTCAGGCTACTTAGACTGAAGATCATCAGTTCATTATTTGCAACTGTTAAATAAAAGCTTGATGCAAACACTACAGGACTTACGGAATACTTGGCACAGTTATGTTTCCAGCCTTTGCTTTGTTCAGTCTGGGAAAAGGGAGGGATAAAGTACAGCTTAGAATTCCAAGACCCAGTACAAGGAAATGTCCAATTTAAAGTATGCCCACTTGAAATGGAAATGGGTAACAACAGACAGGCTCAGGAACACCATCAAATGCTCACAGGAATACACCCTGGGAATTATTTTATGCCACGCAGTATTTTATGTCTTTATTTGCAGTGTAGCCACAGTTATCACTACCCATGGCATAAAGGAAGGAAGTGATATATTTATCTGCATTTTCAGTTTGGCAAGTGATTCCCAGATTCTACGAGAAGCCCACCATTTAGTGCTGTTTGGCTTGTGCCAAACCAGTCATGAGGGAGAGCCTGTCCTTTTCTGTAAAGAAAATAAATACAGATTTATTTATTTTTATTCTCAAGCCTGGCAGAGACAGTTAATAACTGTCTCTCTCTACATTTGATTGTAGATACTGCAGTACTTATGGGTAAAAAAGGACTGGCAAGAAAGAGCAAAATGTTCTTTATAATATTTTAGGAGAGAGCCAGAGGTTCTAAACAAATCCTCATTGCTCTTTCCCTGAAACACTGAAAAATATGCATGTCATTTAGCATAAATCTCGCAATGCACTCTGTCTGCACCCTGCTCAGGCACAGTACTCTCTGACACAAGGTTTGGTCTGAGCAACAACTGCTGGGCTGAGTCCAAAGGGATAAAAGCCAGTCTGTCAAGTAAAATATAGGTGTTACAGGGTCAGTGAAAAATAATGTGATCATTTTTCTATGCAGTTATGTATTAAAGACACTCTCAGTCTTTTTCTCATTTTGGAGAACAACCTTTAGGAAAAAGTGAGAAGTCTTGAAAAAACAGACAACTGTTGTTCACCCCAGTGACCATTACAAAATTATATTTTACCGCGGCTCCAGCAGAGGAAGTCAAAATGACTGATATATGGAAGATGCCGTTGTTACCTTTGTCGACAGCCCTCTAAGGAAGAAATATTCCAAAGGTAAATATTTCATGTCAGGCCTTCTCCATTTGACCGAGGATGTCTGGGTTGTGTTGACCTTTCTACAGCCTCAATGACTTTCTAAGAGAAGCTGAAGCCAAGGGATTATGTTGGACAGTTCAATGAGAGACTTTTATCTACCCATTTTTTCCACACAGCCCAGGAAACATCAATGCTATTAGCAGTGGCAGCATTGGGTTTGAGGATTCAAAAAGCCAACAAGACTCTTTTAAGAGTGCAAGAGACAGAGACAAAGAAGCTAAAAAAGACGTGGGCTTCACCAATGATTTAAACAAATGCCCTTTTTTTGTAACTGGACGAGGATAGTGAGAAGTTATTTCCTCCACGGTTTCATGTGAGGAATTCCGTGGCCTGTTCTAAATTAGAACAAATGGGGAATGATTCCTTTCACCAGTCACGGTCATATCATCACCTTACAGAGAGGAAAATACTGACTGATAGGATCAGGTAATTGTATCTTGCTTGACAGACAGGGTCTGATTCACTTTTGAAAGATCTATGCGGTTTTCTTAAAATTTTCAATATTGCTTTTATCTGAACTTCAAAACATTATAGAAATGTCATTCTTCCAAGTTAAAAATTACAAAAAGTGAAAGTAGTGCCCTGGTCAGATATTACAGCAATTTTTACTACTGGTTGTTGTTTTTTTCACTGTTCTCCCAACACAATTTAGCTTAAATAAGACATGCTGTGGGGACATCTGCAGGAAGCCAAACAATCAGGTCTTACTGGGTAATTTCCACCTGGTGATATGGAACTTACAATTTAATAATGTTTTCTACTTCTCACCTAGCAGAAAGACTGAGGAAGGATGTGCTTCTCTAGAATCATGGCTGGGTAAAAGTACAGTTGTATCACAGAAAGGAACTGGGCAAACCTGGCTGAAGAATAAGCTTTTTCTACATAGTTCATTAGTCAAAGCTATCAAACTCTGAAGTATAAGCACTATTCTTGATGTCTTCTAAACAGAACAGCTCTTTGTTAACAATTACAATGCTTTTTACACATCATGTAGATATGCACCATTATTCATCTGTACTTTGCTGCCATTAATTAATAAAGCCTGATGTGCATCTCTTTTCATTCAGTTTTAATTTTGGAAGAACTCCTCATCGCCCTTTAGAAAGAACTGCAGAGCATTATCTCAATAATGACTCACTTAAAAAAACTTCACAGTCTTACTGAGCAGCTTTCAGCCAGCCAGGTCCAGCCTGAGAAAAGTGGATACATGGAACACCAGGGGTGATGCAGCACATTCAAAATGATCACCTGAGATCCCTGTATTTTACTCCAAATGTCAAAGGCAGCTCAGGATTACAGGATCTTTTGCTGCCACAGTGTCTATGGGAACTGAAAGGGGCTCTGCTTTTGCACTGGATGCATCAAGATTTATTTGCCTGGCAATGCCTCAGGCCAGGACACTCCAACCTCTAAATCCTACTTCATAACACAGACCAGTGTTCACAGGACATGACATATAAGCCTGCCAGAAAAGCAGCACTGCTGAAATAGTTCTTCCTTATGAGGAGGAAATGAAAGAAATTTCCAGTGTTTTTTTAATAATCTACAGCGTTTTAGTAGAGGAACTAGATCAACATTTTTGTGGATGGCTTCTATAACAAATTCCATTACCCATTATTTTGTCCAGCTTGTATCTTGCTAGGCTTTTGTGGTAAACAACTAAATAAAGCAGCTAAAGGTTCAGGGAGAAAACAGGTGATTCATTAAAGTTTTATTACCTTTCAAACTCGTTTAGGACATTTGTGGTGTGTAATATGGCAGAATATATATTTAACTGATTTCCCTGCTTCACCACTTCTCTTCCCCTAAACCCTGGCAAATTGATTCACAGGGCTTATATGGAGTATTTTCTGCAGGCTGAGAAAAGCATGGCTGAGACTTCTCAGTAGGTCTTAGCACATCCTGAGGAATCGATAACTCCCTGAAGTGCCACGCAGTCACTTGCAGAACGCTCTTTTTATGGCTATGCCACCTGTTACTCACCACAAAAATTAAATCTGTGTTTTGCTGTTTAAAGTGACAGCAAGCTTTAGCAGAGCTGGCTTACTGGTTAGAAATATTAACTGGGAAGATACACACTTTCGTGAACCTACATCAAATACTGTTTGAGGAGATTTTCATAAGAAGTGTGGTGCCACCCACTAGAATCAGAAAACTGATTCTAAAATGGTGCTTTCTACTAAATGTGAATTGTTCCTGGTTTGCATTAAATTTGGGTAAAATCAGCCTCTACTTCTCCCTGTATTCTGGAGCCTGTGTGGGCAAGGGCAAAAGCTGGAGTTGCCACGTTGATGGGGTGCCAAGGTTTCAGTGATGAGCAGCACAGCACTGCTGGACTGGCTCTTCTCATGTCCCTGCTGCAATCGGCTGAAGATGGAGTCCCAAGCAGCCCCAGAAGTACAGCTGTATCGTAACAGGAGTTATAACAACATTACAATTATATGGTCACCTTGCTCTCAAACTCTTCTGCATCTTTCAGCTCTTGGGGATACCCATCGATCAGGAATCCTTTGGTGTCCCCTAGCCTGGAAACCATGGCTTCCTTCAGCAGCTCTAGAACAATACCCTGTACAGGAAAGAAAGGGAGTTATTTGGTTAATTAATGAAAAAGATTGATACCTTTGTTTGTTACACTGACTTTAGTGCTACCCCCTTGAAAATGGCCCTGTTTGGCTAAAAGTCAGTCCTGTGAATGCAGGTGTCTTTTCTTGTGTTGCAGGTAGCAGGGCAGCCTACTTTTTCTTCTTTTAGGACCAGCTATGCCACACAAATCTAGTGCTGCAATCCACCCAAGAGTTCCCAAAGTGCCCTCTAAGGTACCTGGGAATATTTCATAGTTTCAAAATGAATGTTAATAGCCGTGAAACTCTGGAGTGCTGCTGCAGCACTTTCCAATCTGATTGCATTTTGCTCTGTCACTGATATAATTACATTGCATGGAAAGTGACCCCATCTGACCAAACACACTGAAGAGCAAAGCAATCAAAATCAAGCCTGAGCACAGCTTTTAGTTCCCCCTGAGCAGCACTTCCCAGTATCTTTCATTAACAAACACATCCTACAATCCAGCTGCACTTGCTGAAGACCCACCAAGAGCTGGGGCTCAGACCTGCCATGTAAAAGTCAAGTCCAGCTGAGAACACCACCCTCTGCCTTCACAGTCTCCCTTAATTTGCAGTCCAGCTACTCTGGGATGTCAGCCAGCTCTGCAGGGAACTGCTGCAGGTACTGTGATTTAGAATAGCTGCCAGGAGGACCAGCTCTGAATCTGAAATGCAAAGCTATAAAAAGGACTGTTTCCTGTACTTACATTTTGCAATGCGTCTGTCTCACTGTATTTCATGTCTAATTTACTGCCTATATGAGTCTGAAATGTAAAGAAATATTGGCATTGAAAGGGGAAACAAGTGCCCCAGGTTTGGTAATGAGGAAACTTCTACCTCAGGTTACAGATCAGTTTTACTGAAAACGGGAATCATCAGCTCCAGTATGTTATTTCCACCCTTTTAGACAATCTACCAACCACTGCCTTTGTTTAACCATTAGGGCCTCAAATAAAACGGCTGCTTACACCAGGCACAGGTTCACCACATTCCATGATGTCTTTGATCAATTTACTTCTCTCTGATAATGACAATAACTCATTTTGAAGAAGGTCAGCAGCGGACAGGTGAGAAAATCCGTATTTCTTGGCTAACTGTTCACATTGGCTACTTTTGCCAGAGCCGGGCCCACCTTTGTGAGGGAAAAAATATCAGGATTAGAAAAGAATAAATGTCTGCCTAACAGCATGAGCATGTTAAGGAAAAACATGAAATACACAGTCTGTGGGGAAGGGTAGTTGACTCGGTATATGTTCCTTTTGACAGCTGCAACAAATAGTGGCAAAGCAATCACAGAATCACAGAACCATAGAATCAGCTGGGTTGGAAAGGACCTCTGAGATCATCAAGTCCAACCCTTGATCCAACCCCGCCGTGGTTCCCAGCCCATGGCACTGATGCCACATCCAGTCTCACCTTAAACACCTCCAGGGACAGTGACTCCACCCACTCCCTGGGCAGCCCTTTCCAGTGCCTGATTACCCTCTCTGTAAAGAATTCCTTCCTAATATCCAATATAAACCTCCCCTGGCCCAGTCTGAGACCGTGCCCTCTTGTCTTACTGATAGCTACCTGAGAGAAGAGACCAACCCCACCTGGCTACAACCTCCTTTCAGGGAGTTGTAGAGAGTAATGAGGTCTCCCCTGAGCCTCCTCTTCTCCAAATTAAACATTCATTGCATCACTGTGAGGGAAATATTTTGCCCCCACTTACAGGATGGAAATGTATAGGCAAAGACACAGTGAAACCTGCCTCTCTCAGGTGGGATGCACGTAGACGTGCAGTAACTGTGGTGAACATAAGAGCAGAGTTTCACTGTGCTTGCACCCTTTCCCTCTGACCAGAAAGCTCTGCCCAAAACCGAGCACCAGGTACTGCAGCTGCTCCCTGGTGCCAAAGGCTGGGCACTGCCGCTCCTGGGGCCATGGTGCTGCCTTGCTCATCACGCCTGCTGCCGGGAAATGGGAGAGCACGGCTGCCAAGGGCACCGGGAGACCTTATCAGCTCCTGCTCTCCTGCATCTGCAGCTGTACTCAGCTGGAAACGCCCTGTGCCCCCCTGCCCAGAGCCGAACACCCAGCAGGGTCACGGGCAGCTCAGCAACAGGCCACACAGGTGAAGCTGCTCAGCGATTTCTCCACAGGCTGGAGGGAAGGCTCCTGCACCTGGCCCAGCCGTGCTCCCAGGACAGGGGGGAGACAGAGGGCAGGAGGGGAAGGGCAGCGACCCAGGGAATGCTGTGGGTGTCCTCCTGGCAGGAATGGTGCCTCAAGCCTCCTGACTCCTTGGACAGGAGAGTGGCCTCCACCTGAGAGCCCCAAAGCTCTGCTTCTGTGGGGCTGCTCTGGCCACCTCCTCTCTCGCCTCAGTGCTTCTCCCTCCCCTCCCTGGCGGCCAAGGACATGAAAAGCCAAAGGCGTTTTCAGCCACCTCCTGAGGTGCTGCAGCCACCTGAGCCTGGCCGGAGAGATGGACAGTCCATGGAAACTGCTGGAAGCTACTTGCCGGGGATCCCGCTGCTGTGGCCGTGACCCCCAGAGCCGCCGCTGGAGCCGAGGTGAGGCCCTGAGGGCTGAGGGGCCGCGATGGCGCCGGGCTGTGGGGACCGGGAGGGCGGGAAAGCCAAGTGCCAATATTGGAGTTTGTGCACAAAATCCACTGTGCGTAGTAGCGATTCTACAGTCTTTGACAGATCTGTTCAGAAGATCTACTGCAGCAGGACGTAATTATACCCTTGTAGAGGAGACAGTGCTCAAGCTCTTAAAGTTTTTTCAGCATGTGACTTGTGTATTTACCAACTGCAGGGACTGCAAGTATGACTACACAGCCCTGCTATGCGTAAGGGAGATGCTACAAAACACATGATCTTCCTGTTTGCTTATCTTTCCACAAATGATGGCAGGAATAACACGGTCACCATAGAGTGTGCATTCAATTTAAGAAATAATTGCTCCGAGCACGTGATTTTCAGAGAAGTTACTGTAGCTGAGATTAAAAATTGGGTCACGAGGCAGTAGCGTCAAAGGAAGGGGCTTTTCTGCTGTGATCTGCAGCCCTTTACTTCAGCTTCACAAAGACAATTATCAGCCCGTGGTGTGAGAATCGCACCTGTGCTACAATTTTTGCTAGAACTATCTTTGTCACAGGCTCGCCTTCTTGCCAACGTGGGCTGCATTCTGTTCTTCCATTGCTTTAATAGGAAGAATGCTGTTGTTTTGTAAAAGCACCGGTTGAAAGAAAAAAAGGCAAAAAACCAGGAGTGGCTACAAAGAAACAGATGTAGAGGAATTACAGGCAAATTAACTGTAATGAGTCCAATAAGTATCTGAGTGGCAATTAATTGTATTTCTGGTCTGTTATGGTTTTTCAGATCAGTAAGTTTGTGCGTGCATGTGCTTGTTTACATATTCTGTCTCCTGACACTGAATATGCTAGCAGTGCAGTGATTTAATCCTATTTATTTGGTAAATATATACAGTATTTAAAAAAGCACCAGCTATAAAGATTATTTTATTCTGTTTCTTATATAACTGTTTCTCTTCTGAATGTAGAGCCAAACCAGAAATGTCGTAGTTTCTCTTTATATACTAAATAAACTAGATGTCTTTTTAGAAATAACGATACAAGGAAAATTTTTTGTTGTTTAGCAGGTAAATATTCAGAAAAGCTGATGTGTGTCTAATACCCTTGTCTGTTAGTGTTTTAAAAGAGAGCACTGTCATAATGACCCAATACATATACGTACACCACATGTGCACCCCAAACGGTAATTAAAATTGACCATGTTTGTTTTTATAGAAGAGTTCCGACAAAGCAGAAATTAAAATGCTGAGCTCTTCAAAGAGGAAAAGACATAATTAAATATGTTATGTGCTGAAAATGGTGATTTTTATAGCCGCTGCTAATAATTCAGACTCATTTGATGAGTAACAAAGCATTCTACTGCTTAACAATTGTATTGACCCATTTGACCAAGTCTTGTGCTTTCTTATCAACGAATGAGGCTGTAGTTCTTGCTTGGCCTGATCTGAGGAGAGGCTGAATTCCCCAGGGCTGAGCACACACTTGGCCTTTGCAACAGTATTAATTTACACGTCTGAAATTAAAGTATTATTTAATGTCCTGTCGCCCTCTGAAGTATCTCATGTGACTGAAGTGGAGCTGTTTTGGTGGGAAAGAATGTGGAAGTGCATTTTCTTACTAATCAGATGCTTCCTTCTTGCTCAGGGTATATACTTACATGACTGCTACATAAGGATCTTTAACAGCAAATTAAAGTCATGAAGTCATGTAGTCATGAAGCTCACTATCAATTTGCAGTGTTGTGAAAAAATTGTATCTGTACTTTTAGTGGATATTTTCATTAAATCCATGCATTTTTCTAAAGAAAAAGATTAATAATTTGCTTGAAGAAAGTTTATTTGGAACAAAGGTTATTTGTTTATGCCTGTGAAGCATAAACAAAAGCCAGCAAAGCCATTTTTTCGGTTAAGAAGGCTCCGCTGCAACTTGTTATGCTGTTTTTCAAATGGAAAATACTTGAGGCACTGAAATAGGTAGTCAGGTTTTCCCAGTGGCTCAACTGTTAGGAGGAAAATATGTCCCCACTTTTGTTGTGAAGGCGTAGGATTCTTTGTGAACGCTGTCATTTTTTCTGTATGCTGTCATCTTGTACTCTGCCTACGTAGAGTTTGGAAAAAATATGTGGTGGTTCATGGGAACTTGCTATTCAGATTAATCCCGTTGCCTTTTGATTTCTATATATGACATGAAGATAAAGAGCTAAAGCCTAGAAAACAGCCAGAGGAATTATGAGTGTGCTGTGACCCGCAGGACAATGTAGAACTCCCAGCAGTTCTTCAATGTTAGCAGTCTTTTGTATTGTGCTAGTATTGCTCAGTGCAGTACATCTTGCTTTAAAGCTCATTTGTTAACTCAGTAAAAAGCAAAAACTGCAGATTAAGAAATTAAGAACATTGTATTATCAGTCGGTGCAATTATTTTTGGAAACTGGATCTTTTGTGTCTCCCTTTGTGCTTTTGGATACAAGTAGTAAGCACAAACGTGGAACCAGGGTACTGGCACAGAAATTAAATGCAGCTCTGTATATTGCTTTTCTGTAGCCAAGGCTGGATTAAAAGGTCTGTGCAATCCCTCAGAGCAGCATTCCCTTCCATTATGCTGATTCATCTGCCTGTGTGGGGGGATCTCCTGGTAAATAACTTTCTGGCAGTACTGCTGACTTAGGTGATTACCCTTCCTTGTTTAATTATGGACTGGGAAAGGCTACAGGGAGCACTTCAAGGGGAGAAAAGGAGTGGTCTCAGTGGGTTGGGGACATGACAGTTGTCCAAGCAGCGCTTCTGAATATTTAACTGCAGCCAGCCTTAGATCAGCAAAGGACCTCAGTTCTCCCTCCTGCCCCAGTCTCCCCCAGACTGGGCACGTCACTCAAATGTACCGCTCTGCCCTACAACACCACCCCACAGCCCGATGAATGGATGATGACTGAGGGAGCTGGGACTGCTGCTCGGAGTGAGCAGGCACAGGAACAAGCAATATGAGCAGCTCGAGAACCAGCTTTGCTGTCAGAAATGTTAATAAGGCGAAAGTGTCATACAGTCAGACTGAGATGTCTCTAAATCTTACAAGTTTATCATATACCAAAATATCAATGAACATTTACATAAGATGCCAGCAGTAGGATTTACAAGAGAGTCCCACCATTCATTTTAAAACGTTTCAATTTCTAGACCTTGTTACCATAATGAGTATCATCCCTGTGTCATGGAAAAGTGCTTGCAGGGGAAACCTGCAACAATGGAGCTTCAGAAGTCAGTACTGAAACCAAAATAACCCCAGTCAATCTGTCCTTATATTCAAGCTATGATTTTGGAGGACTTGTTCAGTTTGGCAATTTTATCTTCAATGCTACTTGTATTATTTATACAAGTAAAAATAAGCCTTAACTTCAGAATATGGCATTTGAAGGCTTCTCAATAGCTCTTCAACAACAAAAAACCCTCAACACTTTTTTTGGTGTGGGTTTTTTTTTTTTTTCTGAAAGATAATTTTAATCAGAAAACAACCTGGAGCACATGTTGGCGGAGTGATGTGAGGTCCTGGGACATCACTGAGTTTTCATCCTTCTTAAAGGAGACGTGAAGTTCGTTTCATGGGAAGTCAGGGAAATGAGCCTTCCTTGGCTTCTACCGTTAGTGCCTGGGCTGATTGGGGGTTTAATTATCAGTATTGCTCATCCTATGCCTTTCTGAAATACAGTTACTGCAGCACAATTTAGGTTGCAAGGGACCTTATCTGGTTAAACCTTCTACTCAAACAGGGCTAAATTAATGATAAATTGAATTAGATTAGGTCATTCAAGGTCTGACATACACTGGACAAAGAGAGTTTGGGTTTCGTTATTTATTTATTTCTGGTGTGTGCACAAGAAGCTACTGTCTGCAGCTGATAATGTCTTATTTCTAAGTGTCAGTCGTGAGAGTATCTTCAGTGTCAGCTAAAAAGCTGGTCTTCCTCACGCTGATCTTCAGCATTTACTAGCTTTAGTACATCAGCAAGAATGTACCAAAGATTCTGCAGAGGAAGTTGGTGGCACTGACTAATCTTTAACCACCTCACTGACGAGTCAGCGGGGAGTTTGTTTCTGATCCAAAGGGCAGAAAGATTCCCGAGACCTCCTGTTCCACTTCCAGCCTCAACCACAGCCAAACGTGGCTCTGTTTTATGAACCTCCTGGAGAGGACAGGGAAGGGTAATGATCCCAGTGACCCAGTTCTGTATGACAGTTTTGTGGATGCAGTACGGACTATTGCATTAGTTAGGACTGATCATACATCATTCACTGCAGTTCAAATTGATGAAAGAAATTTTTTGTTGTTTTTGTGGGGTTTTTTTTAATGTTGTGGGGGTTTTGTTGTTTTTTAATAACTGGCAATAATTATGTAAGTTTTGAGTATTATAGCATCACCCAAATTTATTTTTACACCTCTGTCTGGATTTTTTGTGCTCTGGAATTTTACTTTATAGGCCAAATTTACCTTGGTTTTGCCTCTTTTATTATCCTGCTCTTATCTCCTGTATTTCTGACTTGCTGGTTTCTATGTCTCTGCTTTACTCTCTGGGTAAAATGTTGACATTGTTACTTAATTAATCCGACTTCACTGTTATTCCAATTAATTTCCTACATTAGCCCTAATGTAAATCTTTGCTAATTAGATTATTTCTTTTTCTTTCCCTTTTGGACAGTTTTCAAGGGTAATTAGGAGGGGAGGAAACAGCCTGTTTTTTTCCCTTTGTCTTCCAAACAGTATCTCAGTTTGTCAGCCATGGCAGATGGTGCATTTATTTTGATTAGTTTGTAAACTACCTCGAATGTACATCTTTAAATCTCACATTTTAAAACATCTTTATAAGTATCTTATTATCTCATGAATACATACACCTCTGTAATGAGCAAACACACCTAATGGCACCTGGGACCACAACAGTTTTTACCATTTCAGTATCTAAGGAAGTCTTTTCCAACCCATCTTCTCTGCTCTATCATGGGCTGAACATCCCCAGTGCTGCCCACTGCAATGGAGCACTTAACCTCTGAGAATTTGGGGGGCTTGTTTTTCTACCTCTCCCCCCACCCCCAACAGTTTTGTTATGCTCCTGTGAGGCTTCTTCAGAGGTTTCTTTAATTCTTGTACAATCCACAGCGACCAGATTTCAGCTCCTAACTGACAGTCATTTGTTATTAACTTTGGAAGTGTGGGGGTTTTTTAATTAGGAAAAAGAATTCATACACTGACTTACTTTTATGTACAGTCCCCCATGTTCTGGTATCTATCCTTATGACCTTGGAAATATGTCGTTCCTGCTCTGCATTGTAAGCTAGTTCTGAAAACTGCTTGATACAAAAGCAATTATTCTTTCCAAGTAATTAGTACCAAGCTTTAAGATCAGCCTTGTAAATCTTCTCGTTATAATTTGTTTTAAAAGACTGTTCAAAGTTTATGCTAATTATTTTTGTCACATTCACACAATAAAGGGCATTAATGTGGTGCTTTTACTGGATTTCCAAAAGCAGTATAAAGTAAACCCTGAAGTGCAAAGCTTCAGCGCTGAGCACCAGCCCTGGTGACCAGCCCTCTGACTTTGTAAGAGCATGGTGGGCACGTGCAGAACTGAAACTGTATTTAACAGAAGTTGCTTCACAAATAAGGAGAGGAAGAGACCTGATTTTTAATTTTTTTTTTTCACCCAAACCTCAAAATTCTGATTTATAATCCCATTCAGTAGCATTTTAATTAATGCTGGCAAGGCAATTTGGTGTGGGAGATCCCACAACTCCCCTGTAACTGCACATGAACTACGGTTATTTTGAATACGTTCACACTCAGCTGAGCCTCCTGCTCTGAGCTTTACACAAGTGTTGTTAGTATGGTCAGACCCAAGTTAATTACATGTTATTAAATGCAAACTCCCTTTCAAAAGACTAAACCATCATTGTAGCATAAATATTCTCAATCAAACTATTCTGCTGAACTTTAAAAGAAATCATATAATCAAAGCTGAATAACATGGGGATTCTCAAACGCAGCAGTTAAATTAGGAATCCTACTTACCAACAACAAAAATTATGTTTGATTTCCTCAGATCTTCTGAAAAGTCTAAAATGAAAATAAAAATTCTTTAGTTGGCAAGACCTACTAATTTTTATGTCAGCTACTTACCACACCAAATTGTGTAACACTCATGCAAGGGGATCTGATTTTACTAGATTTACCTTCTGCTATAATGCTCTGCATTCCAAACGGAGCTATTATCCACAAGCTTATAAATCTCCCAGTTTCATAATTCTCATTGCAGATATGATAAAGATATTTTACCTGAAAACTAGACCTTGCACATACACACCTGTTCTTTAAAAAAAGAAAGAAAAGAGGAAAAAAAAGGGAGAAGCAGACACATCTCGATGTAATAATGTGCCTCCTGAGCCACTGCAGTTCTCACCACGTATGTTATTATGTTATAATTGCTACAGAAGTTTGTCCACATCCCATTCAGGTTCTGAACTCTCTGAAATATAGTCCTAAATTCCTCTGAGTCTCAAATTCAGCCAAATAATAACCATTGGAACTGAAATCACAAGATATATTTATTTACCTCATACAATTCTGGTTTTTATTACGTGGTCTTATTACAAAACATGATTAGCCATGAAAACTTTTGATTAATCCTCTCACTCTTCTTAGACTCTTAGCACCTCACACTTCCCAAGGAGGTTTTCACAACTGCCAGTTTCTGAAAACACCTATGAGATTTGATGCTGATTAACAGTAGCATTTTCTAATAATTTTGGATCCACTGGCCTAAAGAGCATAGAAATGTCTTCTACAAACCTTAACTTGCATTCAAAGAGAATTCACATGATAAAATACTTTGAGAAATAAATTTCACAATATAAATAACCTGGATTTACTTTACCTTCTCAGTAACTACTTAAATAGCAGGGGAAATCAAAGGTTTCAAAATTAAATGGCAATTAACACTGAAAAAGAAACTCACCTCCTGTGCTCTCATAACCAGAAAAACTTGATTGATCCTCCTCCTGTTAATTAAGCAATTGACAAATTGAAATGGATATTCTGCATAGTTTGCCTTTCTTCTGTATATCTGCTTATCTGTGTATCTTAATAACTCTCTCTAACCTCTCAACTTTAATCTATGTTGAGACACAATTTACAATGCCACAGAAGTGCTCTTGGTGCTATTTCAGTTGCTAGAATGTGAGCATGGAGAACCCAAGGTACCCTGCGATGATTAACTGTCCCATGTGCTGAGTGGAGCTCCTCAGGGTTGGGCTTTGGGATCGGTGCTGTTCAACATCTCTGTGGGTGACATGGGCACTCTGGGTGTGCTTGCCAATGGCACCAAGCTGGGTGGTGCTGTCGACACGCTGGAGGGAAGGGATGCCATCCACAGGGACCTGGACAGCCTTGAGAGGTGGGGCCATGTGAACACCACAAAGTTCAGGGCCAAGTACAAGGTGCTGCTCCTGTGTCAGGGCAATCCCTGCACAAATGTAGGCTGGACGGAGAATGGATCGAGTGCAGCCCCGGGGAGAAGGACTTGGGGTTGTTGGTGGATGAGAAGCTCAGCATGATCCAGCAATGTGCCCTTGCAGCCCAGAAAGCCGATTTTACCCTGAACTGCACCAAAAGCAGTGACCAGCAGGTCAAGGAAGGTTCTGCCCCTCTACTCTGCCCTCATGAGACTCCACCGGGAGTGTTACATCCAGCTCTGGGAGCCCCAGCACAAGGGGAACAAGGACCTGCTGGAGAGAGTCCAGAGGAGGCCACAGAGATGCTCAGAGGGCTGGAGCACCTCTCCTAGGAAGACAGGCTGAGAGAGTTGGGATGGTTCAGCCCAGAGAAGGCTCTGGGGAGACCTCAGAGCAGCCTTCCAGTACCTGAAAGGGGCTTGCAAGAGAGCTGGAGAGGGACTGTTTCCAAGGGCATGGAGTGACAGGACAAGGGGGAATGGCTTTAAACTGAAAGAGAGCAGGTTTAGATTAGTTCTTAAGTAAGAAATTCTTCACTGTGAGAGTGGAGAGGCACTGGAACATGTTGCCCAGAGAAGCTGTGGGTGCCCCGTCCCTCAGAGTGTTCAAGGCCAGGTTGGATAAGGCTTTGAGCAACCTGGTGTAGTAGAAAGTGTCCCTGCCCAAAGCAAGGGGGTTGGAACAAAATGATCTTTAAGGTCCCTTCCAAACCAGGCCATTCTATGAGTCTGCAATACTGGTTTTGTGAGGAACAGCTTTTCAGTGTCCGGAGGAATGGTTCCTGCAGGATATATAAGCACCTAGTGTCCATGATGAATTGCTTCCAAAGGAAGGAATTCATACCATACTTATATGGTATGATAAGCTATTAATAGTCAGAAAGCAATACTGGAGAAAGCTCTAGAACTGAACTACAATGTAAAGATGAAATTAGTCTTTGGAAGTTGTTGTAAAGGCTGCAGAACTACAAAGGGATTACACCAGGGAAATGGGGAACTCGGCATGTTTTTTTTCCTGAGACCTGGCCACTTAGCATGATTTGCCACATACGGTACATTACAATCAATGAGAAATTACAAATGCTGGCCAGCAAGGGTGTTAGAGTGGGAATTCTTTGTTGCTCTCATAAATGAGAGTTACATATATTCTGGACACAGTCTGGGTTACCTGGTGTCAGTAAACTCATACCACCAACACTTTAACCTAGTCTATAAATACCAATAATAGCACTGAAAGTAGCACTCTCATACTACTTAATCCAAGCATATTATCAGCACATTATGCCAGTCATCTCAAAAGAGCATATGGTTATCAAGCCATAGTTTCTTACAGCACAGCTTCAGCCCCTGTTAGAAATGTGTGTAGATGAGGTGAGCTGAACAGCAAGGTGATCAGAATGGGTAAACTGCTGGCCACTTTACTTTGCAGGGCTCCTGCACTGCCCTTGCAGCTTTCTCCTTGTGTTCCCATCATCACTGAAACAGAAGTGCTCTTCATTAGGCTGAAGTATTATTGCATTGGCTACACAGAATATTTTCATTTTTTTGATTCACAGTAATTCTCAGCCTATTACACTGCAGCAGCAGAACTGCCATGTTAAAAAAAACCCCACCAAAACCTGCCAACATTTTCAAATGAGAGATTAGTCTCTTTCCTACATTTCAAATGGCAGTATTAACCATACATGTTTTTTTTTGTGATGCAGTAACACAGTAAAATAATTGACTCTGCAAATGATATATTACATAAAAAAGGCCTCATCTTAGATTCATCTTCTTAACATGCCCTTGAAGGTTAATGGATCAAAATAATTTTAGGCACAAAGTTTACCCAGAAGTTTCTTTAAAAATCGAGATCACAACCACAAGTTTACAATCAAACGAAAGGAATGAAAGTGGCATTATTTCTTTCAAGTTTTGCTCTCTGCTCTCCCCTGTAATTGCAGACTGGAAGTGCCTCCAACCAGTTTCTGTGCTGATCTGAGTGAGGAACTTTGCTGTTTGGTTTGAGGTCCCTTGCACAGACCCTGGCAGAGTCTGACACCCTCTTTAATGCAGTTTACAGTTTACACTTGACAATATCTATTTCTGATTGTGTCTTTAGCAAGCAGGTCTCTAAACTGTGAAGGGCTTAACGTGTATCTGCCTGAAAGCACTGATCTGCCTGGTTACCAAAATGCTTTGGTAAAGAACTGTCGGATTTAGTGAGTGATCACATAAGGAAAAGTCCCTCCAGTTACTAGACAGCTAATGGTCATTTACACCACAATGCCATCAGAAATGATTTGGCAGCTGTTTCCATGTACTTGAGAGCAAGGAGAGGAATTTCATCCTCTTCTATGCAATAAGTGCTGAAGAAAGGTGGAGAGTCTGTAATTTCAGATGCCTTTACAGCCAAGTTAGATCTACAAATATTATCTGGAAACGCATCAATTAGAGGAGCAGAGATGATTGTGTAATGCCCTAAACAATATCACTAGTACATTAAAATGACTGCTAAAAAGAGGTTTGCTACCTGCAAAGAACCCCTTATCTGACATTCATCTTTAGAGTTGGAAAATGCAGTCAGACTGTATTCTGACTTGCCATCTAGGCTGTTATTAGTAAACATCTGACTGGTAGTAGATACTTCCCAGGTTAATGAGTTTAAGTTACTGCCTGTCATTGCTGGGTTGTGAAGTAATCCCACAGAATCATGGGATGGTTTGGGATGGAAGATCATCAGCTAATTTCCATAATATAACACTCTGACAGTAAGTCACAGCAAATAATAAGGAAATGATACAGAATTCTCCAGATCTTTGAGTTTGGCTACTAATGGATTAGGACTCTTCAGACATATCACTTTAAAGAAATCAATAAAGTGGATTTAATTTTTTTATCTGCTGAAGGGATATTTTCTTCATTAGGACTTAATGACAGCTGCTGTGAATGTTTGTTACCTGATGAAATGAGAAAGCTTTTCTGTTACCCACTAATAACCTCTGCTCCATGCCTTGGGGGGGTTTATTTGGGTTCTTTTTGTAACATGGAAAAGAAAAAAGTTCTCCTTTATCATTATTTCTTTAATGCTACTGGAAAATAGTGGTGAAAAGTGCCTTGTTCATTTTATTCAGATTTTTCACAGATATAACAGGAATTCCTCTTAGAAATTTACTGAAGAGGATAAATAATCACGGATAAAGGAGAAAAGAGGCAGTAGAGTGAGACTGACTTTAAAATACAGCATGATTGTTGCCTAAAAGTATTCTCAATTTTCAAGTTTGAATTTGAGAATGTAAATATTCAAAGGAATGTGTCAGGCACAAATTATTTAAACAAATAAAAATGACATGTTTTTCTGCAGACTTTATGTAAGGGCAACAGATCCTGGGAACAGATTTTACAAGCCATACAGTTGCTTACCATTAAATTTGATTTATGCTTCAAATCACTTTTTGAGGCTGGTTGGTTTGGTTTTGGCTTGGGTGTTTTCTGTGTGTGTGCATTCTGGTGTTTTCTGGGGGGTTTTTTAACTTCAGAGAAGAAAGGCTTTTTCGTCAAGCCTGTCTCAATTCAGTTTTCACAAAGGAAAAAACCTTGGCACAGAGAAGGACAAGAACAGGGTGTTATAAAAATAAGTCCAGCGTGTGGCCCTCAGATCCTGTGAGTTGCTGCTATTCAGATAAAAATTGACCATTGTACTCAAATTTTGCTACTCAAAGACCTTTTCTGCTTAATATTTGACCATGGATATTCAAGGTTTACTAGAACACTTATTTATGTATTATTAGGTAGTTTTATAACTTTCAGTAAGAAACTTCCACAGTATTTATAAAGAATTTCTCTATTAAGAAGGAATTTAATTATTTGAAGAAACAGTTCACTGATCTGAGATGCACTGCTGTGAAGCAGTTCTAAAACTAGGCCACTTTTCACTCTTTATGACTGGTATTTAAGCCCAAAATGACTAACATTGACTGCACAATCACGAGATACATAGGGAGTAAAAAAAACCAAACCACCACATAGGAAACATATGGCTTTCTGAAAATACACAGGGATTTTTTTTTTAACTTCTAATGCACCCAGAGAAGCCACTTTTCTGCTTCAATACAACATAAATAAGTGATTTTAAAAGCAGTTTTGTATCCCACGTAGTAAAACAGCATCCTTGCAATCACTGCAGTATTATAAGTGAATGTAAAAATATAGAGTAGGTACTTTAACAGTGATTAAAAAGTACAAAAGAAATAAAGTGGTTTCTTCTGCAGTGCTTTAAAATATAGGAATTATTACTGCAAATGTTGCTTTGGGTAGCTGTCTTGAGGAATGCTGGGCTAACAGGAACAGAACCAGTCCACAGCCCTGAGTGAGGTGTGTAAATCTCGGAGGCAGAGAGGGGAGGATTTAAAACACACCTTTACATTACTTTAACAACTTCTGGTGCAATAGAGAAGTTCTGCTTTGGATCCTATTTGCATCAACTGTGTGGGATGCCTGATATTTCCCAAGAATTATGCAAGTTCTCTGGGCTGTCAAGGTGAAATAAATTTAGCTGTAAACTTGCACTTTGTGAATGAAGGGCTAAGGCTCTGTTAGCCGGCGGAGGGGCACGCCGGTGTGAGGAAAGAAGGTACACTATCCTACTGCTATTGCCTCGAAAAATGGTGGTGACACACTGTAAATTGTAATGCTTTTACTACAGACACCTTCCACAAGCCACAGAGAAGGGCTTCCTAAGTTACTGCAAAAGGATTCAGTGAAGCATAAAATGCAGCACATTGTGAAGAATAATGCTGTCACTGTTGTTTCCATCTCCAGTAACTCACCTGAGCTCCCCATCCTTGTACATCCTCATGCCCTGCACTGCCCACCAGAGCTGCAGGCAGCCACTTCTGGTTCAAAAATCAGGAAAGAATTAGGGATGCAAAGACTTCAACTAAGCTTGGCAGCCCAGTCTCCCCTAATACATGTATCACCGGAAGGTAAGTTCAAATAACATCTGTCAAAGAAGGAGCAAACAACTGCTTCTGGCGTTTCACAGTAAAAATGCAGATTGAGTCAAGGGGTCATTTTTCTTGCCCATTTTGCCATGGTTTGCATGGGGAAAACAGAGCAGGGAGCTTTCTTACACGTGCCTTTACTACACTGTGCAATGGTGATTCTGAACGAGAAACATAATGCGAGCTTACAAAATTCTACAGAAGCACCAAAATACACTTGGTTTGAGCTTATTCAGGAAGCATTTTGTAACAGGCAAACCGTAGTACTTTGTTTCTAGAACTGATTTTTTTTTTTAAAGCATTTAATAGGATAGTTTCCATGGCAACTTGAACTGAACAGATTGTTCACTGACTTCAGTACATTTCTATTAAACATCTTTTCTCTGTAGTTAGGCCTGCCTCTCCAGCTCTTTCATGTCTTTGGATGCTTTTTCATTATCCTTTTTTTGCAGATATCCTTAAGCTAGATTGAACTCCACCTTTCAGTGGGCTTTAATAAAAACAAATGTTGAGGGAACAGAGTTTCACAACCATTTTCTGAGTTTCCTCTCATTTTCTTTTCTATCCCATGCTCCTGTTTTAATCAGTTTCTCAGTATAACCAGAATCTTTAATTCAAATTGATACCTCTGCCTATCAGTGAAAGAGAAGTGGACACTGCAGAAATGTTCAGCACTAAAAGCCTAAATGGCTTCTGGATGCTCTTGGTCATTGTACTAAAACCTGTAATGATTAATGCTGCACAGCAGATGTGAATAAAACTTCTGTTACACCAGAAGTTCCTTATGTTCTCAAGTGAAGAGAAAGCACATGATTAATCCATGGCATTCCAGACCTGACCCCTCAAATTACTGAATTAACATTTATCTAATTTTGAAAGGCATCTTCAGAAGTCCCAGTGATGGAGCCCCTGCTAATGGAGGTGTGCAGTTTGCTCCTTGTGTTGTAATACCAACCCCAGACACAACCCCAGTGTCTGAAGGTTTAAATAAATTGCTTGGATTGAATCTTCCAAGTATAGAAAATGGAGTCAAAACAAAGTGACAACTGATAGGAAACATAGTAAATGGAGGAAAATGGTCTTTGGTTTAATCCACAGAGCTTTAGTTAAATGAGGCTTACAATTTGCTGTTGCCCATCAGTTTTATGAATATTTATGTTCTGCTTCTGCATTGGAAAGGCTCTCAGGACCTTTTTGTTACATCTCTTGAATATTTAAGTTTCAAGCAATGCTGATCGGTCAGGCCAGAAATATTGTTAGAGTCCTGGTAGCAATGGAGTCTGCTTTGCATCAGTTCCTCCTGCTCCCCTAAAGCCTACATTCCTATGTGCTTTGGATGGCAAATCACAGCAAGCTGGAAAAGGAAATGTCACTGCATGGCAAAAACTTTTAATCACGAGCTTGTTTTGTCTTGTTACAATGAGAGTAAGTCTCTTTCAGGGCTTTTTTTCCTTCACTCGATTTTGGTTCTGCTTGTGCGTTTTTCAAGTCAGCTGTCACATTTTCCAATTATAAAACATTCTGCACTTGCAGAAAAGATTGGGCTATGCACTTTTAAATTCAATAGATTGCTTGTCACTGCTGAACAGAAAACCTTTTATTAGCTTTCAGGTTTTTTTACATCTACTTTTCCTAGGTCTTTGACACACTTGGGGGGCAAAAAAAAAAAAAGACAATCTCTTCTTTGCATGTGCTATCACATTTACCTAACTTCATCAGTAAGCGCCCTCTGACACTGCAAGGACATGGAAATGCCTCAATTATGAACTGGTAACTTCCCTGAAGACACAAAAATGCATTTCCATGCTTTATAGATGTGAGGGTGGTGAGGCCCTGGAACACGTTGCCCAGAGAAGCTGTGGATGTCCCATCCCTGGAAGTGTCCAAGGCCAGGTTGGATCTGGCTTTGAGTAACCTGGTCTAGTGAAAGGTGTCCCTGCTCGTGGCAAGGGGGTTGGAACAAAATGATCTTTATGGTCCCTTCCAACCCAAACCATTCCATGAAATCTGTGAACCCCTGTCCCAAATACTCAGAGTGGCTAAATATACTTTTGAGCCTTTTTTACTTGAAGTTTGCCTGGTATTCACATTTCCAAAATTTTAAAGTTATCAATTCTGTAAGCACTTGTTCAGGAGTATTTTCACTCTACAGTCACCTGACTGTGTGTTTTAACTTTTTCTCTAATTAGTCTAAATATTCCTCAGACTAGCTAAGGTTGTCTTGAAAGGCTTCTTTTCATGAGAAAATAATTGGATGCTCTTTTCTTCTGGAGCTCTTCGATAGGATTCACTGATGCCAATTTTTCAATACTCCCTTTTGGCCTGAATGCACTTGAAATAAGCCAAATGGTAGGTTTCCAATTAAAAATCCAATTGTTAAAAATAAAACTTGTCTGATCTCTGGAAACAAGTGGCATTATATTGACAACCTCTCTGGCAAAGTTGAGAAATTGGATGGCAAGTATAAAGGAACACAGTGAGCAGTAAAAACCTTTATCACACTTGAGAGCATTCCAGCAGCAAAGGCCAATTCTTATTGAACCAGACTCTAGTCATCACAGCAAGTTCTGCAAACTGAGAATATTCTATAAAGCTGTTGCCCACAAAAATGAGTTGCCCAAAATATATTCCTGAAGTCTTAACATGGGTGAAAATACCTGAAACCTATCACTTTACTTTGCGTTTATATTTTCCAATCGTGTAATCATTATTCCAGAAAAAGCTATGGAGATTGCTAACACATGAAACTTTGGCTGGTTAAGGCATTCTCAATGAGAGGTGCTCTCTGCTTTATTTATTTATTTCTATTTTTTGTAGCATGTATTCCTAAGTCATTCTAAAAAAAATAGATTATTCCTTTTGTAATCCAGGATCTGACAGATCTGAGGAAAAAACCCCAGAAAAATAGTTATTAATGATTTTGGGGGAAAAAAATTTTAAAGTGAGTATTTCTCTCCTGCCTTTCAGTGCTGTAGGGACTTAGTGATTATGGGTGTTCTAGTTCTTGAAGCATTCGTGCATAGCCAGTAGTAAACCAACAGCTTGCTTTTAATTTAGTTACAAGAATTTAACCGAATGTTCATTTATAAAATGTACAATACAAAGCTCAAGCTTTTTCTGAGCTGTTTTAAATGCAGTCTCCCCTGCATACTCTTTCAGAAAAGCCAGATCTTAGTCTACATCAGTGTTGCTTTGCAGCGTTTCAACAGCAGGTACCAATTGTTTCTCGAGGCCCTTGGCTGTATTTTGGAGCACTCCTACGTGAGCTGATGACTACAGCAGTAGCTGGAACCACAGCACTCATTCTCCTTGTGCCTGCCTCCAGTTAGACATTATTCTGGAAGAAGTGGCGTGCATCTGAAGAACTCTGATACTCCGTTGGCTTAGTTTACACCAGAGATTTTCCTGGCTCATTCCAAACCTGAGGAAATGCGAAGGTATCCATGTGCATCCCTTCCAGCTGTGCCAAGTGACACCCATTGCCAGCTGTGGCTTTGTCTTCAGGACACACTGTGTAACCCCCAACTCCTCTGGTTCAGTGACTCCCAAGACGTTCTCCCAAAACCCAGCCATTTTTAGCAGCTCAGCTGTGTAAGGTTGCTTAGAAACCAGCCCTTCTTATCCCCCACATTCTCATGACAGATTTCCTATGCAATAACATCCCTGCATGACACATTTGTGTCCAGACACGCATTCTTTTTCCACTTGAGATTCTCTGAGTAAAGGTTGTTGATGCTTCACGTAATTCATAAACAGCAGGTGGTAAATCACTGGAGTATTAAATCACTGCCACAGTCAAAATGAGCTCAAGTTCTGAATGCGAGCGGTTCCTCGCTCCTGAATTTAGTTATTGATCTTTCCTTCCAGAGACTAATTTCTCATTTCATTTTTCAGACTGGGCAGATTGATGGAATTATGACTTTATGGTAATCTCCCCGCTCTTCTTTGCTTCTGTGTACAATACTGGCTTGCATAATTTCAAAATTTAGATGGCAAGGGCTTTTGGTTGCACTTGCTTTCTCCTGTATATATTTTCTTTATATTTGTACGAGGCATCTCACATAAAATGGGTATAAAAATATTTCTTAGCAATAGAAATATTTATATTTTTTTAAAATGTCACTAGTAAGTATCAAGATACCAACTTTGCAGCTGAAGCGAGTCATTCTCAGCCACTTCATATTTACGCAGCCGTCCTTGACTGAAGGGATTCTTAACCCTGGTTTAGCTTCATTTCTCCGTCTCTGTTTGATATCAGTACTGCACAGAACGGCAGTGTGTTAGCTTAGCCAAATGACGAGAAAAGCTGAGTGCCACATCTGGCAGAAAGGATATTTGCCATTGACAAGGACAACAAGGTGCTCTCATAGTCCTCTGGTTTAGTCTCACGCAAGAACCACGCGCATTCAGAACTGCAGCAGTGCTTTTGTGGGCTGTGCAGTGCATCAGCAGTGAACTGTACGGTCTGAAATCACGGTATCTGCATAACTTTCATGTTTTTGTTAATTTTATTTTGTAGCTATGAAATTTGGGCTTATTGTTTAAACAGCATTTCAAACATTATGAACCAAGAGTATAATTTCTTTAGGGTTCATACTTAACCAAAAGAATCTGTTTTTAGCATCAACATAGCCAAATGTAATTTAAATATACGTTTTGCTTTTTAGGCCTAAACCCTTCAATAAAGCAGCAGTACAGTCAAGACAAAGATGAGGAGAAATTTAAGAGTTTCCTGGGCAGAGAAGGGTTTATGAAAGAATGGGATTTAAGATGGGATTTGGAGACAGAGGCAAGCTGCCTCCTCGAAAAAAGCCAGACTGAAATAACTAAGCCAAAGAGAATAAATAGTAAAGAGATCTATAAATTAAAAGAAATGAAAAGGGCTAGAACATATAACATGTTGCAGGTGAGGATAAAGTATTGCACTGAAGACTGTGAAAGAAAACCAAGAACAATCCGATGATACTGAATGAAAATTCACTTTTGTTGGCCCTGATTTTGTCACTAGCCTTAAAATGCCACACGGAAAGATATCTTTTGCAACTAATGAGGAAAGATGTGAAAATATCTGCAGCTGCATTTAGCTGAATGGTAACAGAAACACAAATTAAAATTCTTTGCCAAGCTGCTCAGAAATCTAGAGGGGTGTCTGTGGTATTCGTGAAGGAAATACAAGCAGAGTCACGCAGAAGTGGAAGACAGAAAGCAAAACATACAAAACCACCGCCCTTAAGTATGGTGGTGTGACAGGCTTTAAAAATACTTTCTTCTAATTCTGAGTCATTCTTTTCACGCTTCTCCACAGCAGAGTAACAAGAATAGTCCCAGTGATCCTTAGCGCAGGATCCAAGCCATAGGAACCTCCCATGTTTCAGTCTGGGCCCAGTGCCTCAGTCACAGGGCAACGCTGAAAAACGCCTGGCTGCTTCTTCTTTGCACCCTCCCTTTGGATTTCTGTACACCCTGATGAGATCCCCCCGAGCCTCCTCTTCTCCAGGCTGAACACTCAGCTCTCTCAGCTTTTCCTTGCATCAGAGATGGCCCAGTCCCTTAATCATCTTAGTACTCCTTCACTGGACTCTCTTGAGTTGTATTACTAAGCCCAGAACTGGCCACTACTCCAGATGTGACCTTCCCAGTGTGGGGGTGAATGTTAGAGGGGAAAGATGTATAAGATCTTTTTCTTTCCCTCCCCCTCTAACCTTCTTTCCACAAGGAAAACACTTACCAAAATTTAGTTTTTAGATGTGGATTCAACAGGTTCAGTAGAAAGGCTGGTTTCAACACACTGTAAGCTTTTGTTGTTTTTAATTCTTAAAAATCTTTTTCCAAGGGGAGAATGTTTGATTTGGTTGTAGTTATATTTCGCACTTTATATTTTCATGCTGTTCTTTTGAAAAGTGTTTTACTTCCTCTTCTTAAATATACAGCAGACTTACAGTGCGTTTTAGGAACTCTATTTGCCACATGTGCCAGCATTTTAAAATCTGTAGAGGAAACTCAGCAATGCACAGTAATGGAAGATATAGGCTCTTAATACTACAGTAATATTCACTCTTTTCTCCTAACCAAAAAGCAACCTCTGTGTATCATGAATTTACTTATGCTGCACTTAAGAAGCCCTTTGTCTTATGCACCCTTCAAAGTTCCACCACCTTCTTCAGACATATTGTATAGCACAGTACTTACATAAACTAAAAAACTGTCTAGAGAGAGGCCACATATACAGAAAATTACCTGGTCCTCAAAGTCAAATTCCGTATAAACAGTATCTCCAGAATCCATAATCAGACTGCAATCAAGTTCATTTGGCCCTAAAATAGGAAAGAAAATTAGACTTCAGAAATGGATTGGAAATGTTCACTTCATGTGATGGAACACTGTAATATTTCCAATTATCGGTATCCGTGCAAAAACTGTGATCCAAGGGACCATTCAGATGTGCCAGAGTACCCGGGTGAGCGGTATTTCATTAACAAAGCCTTCAGAGCATCCATAAAACCTACTACAAATCTTAATAAGGAAGGGTTATGCTAACTGGTGAATTGTTTTAGCTACATTGCATATTTACTGCGCAGGGTGTGCTACGTGCCATGACTTGCAATTGTGAAATTGCCACACTCAGGGGACAAGATAAACCATGTTTAGGAGAGAGAAAGGAAACATTGACTAATTGCTGATTAGCAGATAAGGATCCTTGAGTGATGCTGATAGGGGACCAGAGCATCATGCTTCCAGCTGTCAAGTCCCCATTTCTATCCTATTCTAACCCTTTCTAAGGTGACTGTGTGGCTCTGCCCCTTTTCCTTGTCATCTTCCTGTGGCAGGACCAGCCATTCTCATGCAAGTGGGATGCCAAAATTCAGTTGTTGAGAAGCCTTGACCTGGCTGGGCTTTATAGTTTAGCTTCAGCTGAGCTGCTCAAGGTGCAAGACAACAGAAACTGGGTTTGATATTTCAAGCAGTCATTTACGGGGGTACTCATTGCTAAACCAGAATGGGAGGATAAACCACCAATCATCTTTCTGTATAAACACAGGAAGGGTGTAGCATGGACATCATATTCTGGCACCAGAACCCCGTTCAGATTATTTCAGTCCTGGGCAATAAGGAAGGAACGGTCTCCTGGGTCCTCCTGAATGTGCAGCCCTAAACCAAATACTGCACATGTTCAACAAACATTAAAACATCAACAGGAATGTGACTATAGGAGTGTTTTTCACAGCATTATTTAAATAACAAAAAATACTGTAAAGATACACAGAAACCTAAAAATTGTAACCAGCCTGTAGCCGCAGATGAGTCCAATCACTAACTTCATGTGGGGAGCAACAGGTAACACCAGGGGAAGTGTAAGATGTGTTTTGTTTTGTACCCACGTGTCCCCAGCCAAACAAGATCACTCATGAGGTAAAAAAACCAATTCCCTGCCTCCTGGGTTCCAGGTGTCTCCACCTGGTCTGATGTTCCTGCTGGCACTGAGGACAGGTAGTTTTAAATCTACTGCTGACCTGGTGTTTTCTCACCATAAGAACTGTTTGTGTGGGTCTCTCGCTCTAACGAGCACTATCAATAACAGATTTTGCAGTTCAGTTTGTGCCAGATACATTTACGTGTTATCTGGTTTTGTTTGCTTTTAAAGTTTACATAGTAATAATCTATGTAGGTGGTGAACTAAATATCACTAAGAGAGAGAACAGAGGAGAGGAACTGCGTGTCACCATGACCAAACTGTACCTTGGTAGAGATGATGATTCCAGGGTGTCTTAGTTTGCAATCTGTATCGCAACTGCTGCCAATTTAATCTTCAATTTAACTATTTGGACTACATAAGAGACACCACGGAAAGACCTGCATCTACCATCTGCTGCTGGTTTTGGTTTGGTTCCCTCGCCCCCACCCCCAATGCTCATGTATACTTTATCAGATTGCTATAAAAAAAAAATTACAGAAAGGAATTATACTCCTGCTACCAGACAGTGTCACATGTACATATGCAGCATGTTCTCTGGTGTACACACATTATGGTCTTTTGAAAATACCTGTGTCTAAAAGATATATGCAACCAAACAGATTTCCAGCTGCTGAGAGAATCTTAATTTTTTGATTTATTTTACACAGCTGACATCTCACTCTTAACATCGTGTCATTGTTGATAATATAATTTAACTAAGCCTCAGTTGTCACTGGCACGGGCCTACTCCGGCACATCAATCACTTTTAAAGGCACTTGTGTGCACTTTATTAAAGGCACTTGATTAACTGTCACTTAACTACCAAGAGCAGTCCGTATCCTTAGCTAGAAACATTAATATGAAATATGGTGCTGCAAACTTAAAATGTAAAGGTCAGGCTGAAAATGAATACTCATGCATAATGTATCTTAAGTGATAAAAGCCATAATGGTTATACAATTTTAATATGGGCAAGCATCTTAAGGCTTTTTTTTCATGAACTAGGACGTTGCTGTCCTTGGGAAAACACAGCTTCTTTCTAGGGTATATTCAAGGAAAATTGAAAACCTGTGTTTTCTTTCTTGGTTTAATGAAAACTTCCAAGCCCATAACCATCCATCACTGAACTGTGTACAGACTTCTCTACCCTTCTCAAATTGCCTAAAGACAAACCTACCAGAAATGAATTGAAGCAAAAGGCTGCTCCCAGGACCAGATAAAGCAATCAGGGGCCATGTAATAGTACTTGTGATATCCCTGGTGCAACATGAGCAGTTTGCTATGCTCCAGCTCAGTTTGCTGTTGGAGGGAGCATATTTTGCTGAGTTTGGACTAAATCTTATTAAAACAGGTCTTTTAGGGGGAGACAAGAGGCTCACTAACTCATCCCTAGTCCAGGTGGCAGCACAAGCACCCCAGAGAGCCCCTCGGCAAGCTGGGAGTCAGGAATCCAGGAGGTGGGCAGACCTACTGACAAGGCTAAAGCCAAGGGGGGAGCCTTGGGAAGTGGACAATTCGAAACTCAGCTCAGGTTCTCTAAACCCAAGTTTAAATCAGCAACATTTCACATAAAACTCGAGGCAATGTTTAGCTGTCAATGGGAGCAAAGATGCCCTGCTACTTTCAACGAGACTGCAGGCTGCACATCTCGCGCCTGACAACAAAACAGTTGATCATAATAAGTTTCATTGCTTTTTCTGAGTAAGTTGCATTATTTTTCTTTGGCTAAGTTGGTACAACGAGAACTAGGCTGCAGAAACAATTAATACTAAAGGGGGAAAGGCTTACAGTCTGGTTTGTCCTAATTCCTTTCGAAGGGATGTCCCATTCCACCAAGTAATCTCAGCTCTTGGTTAACTTAGAGCCTTCCTGTGCTTGTAGGAGCCTACTGCAAGTGATCTGAGTAATCAATGCAAAAGGGGAAACTCGAAAAAAAATTAAGAAAGTGCATAAAAGTTCTACTGCCATGGAGAAATAACTTGCAAGCACCTGATCTGCACAGGTACTCTTAGGACTTAAAACATGCTTTCTTAATTGCATGAATAAAGTTAAGGCGAGGGAGACCTGGACATTTTCATGAGCCCTGTGTTCTCCTTAGGGAAAGAAAAGAGGATTTTATTAGGTACACTACTGCACAATTAAAAAATAAATCACTTGCAAGTTTTTATTAAATCCCCGTTAAGTGAATAATCAGCTCTCCAGGGAGGTGCAGGCTGATGAAATAAGAAAAAGCAGATCAGCCACAACGCACTCCCTTTTTTTTGCCATGTTTTGTATCTTGAAGGCATCATTCATAAAGCTTTGTCTTGCTAGGAACCCATGAGGATGCAACAACGCAGCCCTGAGGGTGAGGTGAATGAAAGGTGGCTGCAGCTGTGGGAGGACGTGCTGACAGGCACCACCCTGGCAGGTCTGACAGCCAGCGAGAGGGACACCCCTGCCCTGGCTTCCCCATGAGGCTGCACTGCACATTTTATGCTGTATTTCATGTATTGCTCGTTGCTCCTGAGCTGAATTGCACAGGTTTGGTCATGGAAAGCTGAGAGGGTACGGCTGCTATGGGCAGGTGTGTACTTCCTGCCACAGAAATCCACCCCAAAGCCCAGGGCATCATGGCTCTCAATGTCTGTGGTCCTACAAAACATTCCAGTGTTCTGAGCCCGGTGCATGGCACTTTCTCTGGAAGTGTGTTCATCCTTAAGTTTTCACGTATGCAAATGTCAAGTGTTGCTTTTTCACAGTTCACTAAATTCATTTATACAATGAAACTAAACTGGACTGATCTGTCTAAATTTATCTGCAGCTGACTTAACTCCCCATTTCAAGGCATCTATGCTCCATCATGCGAGTTAATTAAGTCTACTCCTTGGACCATTTGTGTTTTGGCAAATCAGCCCATGGATTTCCAAACCTTGCTTGAATCCCTTCCTTATTTCGAATCCTGCTAGCAATTCTCCTCGATATGGTTCACTGGCTCAAATGTGCCCATACTCACATTTTAACAACTCTAGTATTTGCGCTGTTCAACACTGACTGTTATAACAGCAATCTAAGCCTACCCTGTGAAACATGCTGCTTCTCTTAATAGCGTGTTTAAGCTCAATAAAATAAAAATGTCTTTTTATGTTATGGAACATGCTCTGAAGCACCGCCTAATAACTCAATTAATAAGTGTTGCATGTAAGCACTTGGGCAAGACAAATGTTTAGAAGATAAATTTCAAGTGGAATGTTATAGAAATAATTTATTGAAGGACTGATTAGCATTAGAATGATTATATTTGAATTTTCCTCTCAGGAAGACGCTTCTAACACAAATTTTATTGCAACCTTACACTGTTGAGATTCATGACAGGTTGTTGCTCTTGGCAACAGTCTTAATACGTTGTAGAAGGCAACAATGAGAAAAATGTATTTTAATCTATAAAAATTTCAGTTGTTTTCTTCCATCATCTATTGTTACAAAGTTGATTACAACTGGATTTTACAGGTATAACATATGAATTAGATTGATGTGGAGGCACGAAAATATTAGAAATAGTATGTTTACATTAGCTACCAGGAACCACAATATATTGCAATATCACAAATAAGGTTAAAAGACAAAAAGGGAGATTAAGGCAACGCTGGAATTGCAACCTCCAGAAATTAAATACCTGATCTCATAGAAATCCTACTTCAAAACTATTATCAGTGCTCAGGTTAGGCACCAATTAGATGATTGTGGCATGGCATCTGCTAGAGCTCATAGCTCTCCAATTATTTTGGTGAGGGAGTTATTAAATAGATCAGACTTTCAAGGAACTGACTGGAACTCCTCCAGAATCCCAAACAATTTGTGCAAATTGTTTAGGTCTTGTCAAGCTGTTTGTCCGAGCCAGCACCTCTATGACACTCCTCTCCTCTTGCTGTTTGGCACTTAGCTCTTTTAATTAGGGAATCCACAGGCAGTTACCAACACAATGTCGTACACTGGGAATGCCATCTGAGGTTTGGAATCAACCTCTTGCCTCTATGAACAAGGCTCACAACAAAAGAGGTAAGAGTACCACTTAACAGAGAAAGGTGGTTGTCTTTATTCTTGTGTGCACCTTCGCTTGAAGCTGACCATTACAAATGTGTGGTTTTTCAGCTGGTGGCACTTTTTGTAATTCTCAATTCCCCTCCCTGCCCCCCACCCTGATCCTTCACCTGTGTCTCATTTAGAACATTATCAAAAGTAGCTTTATGGGTGGCTTTTGTAGCTTGGAACAGCCTTTCAGATCCCCTAAACATGACCTTCTCTTCCTGTCTGAGGCACTGCTCCTTGCAAATGCCTTCCAGTAGGAAAAAGTAATCTCCCCTTTGTCAAAAAGAGATAATAGATGTGTTGCTACTTCGTTGTGCTTCATCAATTCCTCCTTCCATGGCAGTGCCCAAATGACTGTTCACGGTTACAAATAAATGAATCTATTCTGCCTGCCAATTTATGGGAGATGAGTTTTCCCTTAAACAGAGGAGAGATCAGATACATGATTTTCTCTACTATATATATATCTAACATTTGTTTTAATAAAGCTAGTAAATTTTACAGGAAAATATTTCCCCTAGAAATTTCTTTTTGTGTGCTGTTTCAGAAGACATTTATAGTACCATTTACCTATGTAACCCTCATGGTTTATTTGGAAAACAGGGATGTCATCTGTAAAAAGAAGTTGTGAAGTTACCGAAGAACATGTGTCTGTTCCCCTCAAGCAAAATATTTCTGACAGGTGTTACAGATTTTCAGTGCTTTGATTTTTAGCGTCAATTCTTTTGCAGTCCCTTGCCCCTCAAAGGCTTTTTCTTTGGAGACATTTAAGCCTCAGAAAGCACCATTAATAAATACACAAATAAACAAAATCCCTGAACACCTGACTTTTATTCACACACAGTTCCAGAATTAGTATCTGTTACCAGGGAGGAGACAGTATAATCACCAGTGAAACAGCTGACAACTGGACTTGACCCCCTCATAAAGTTTTTGTACTAATAACACAGTTTACTCCACTTGCCACAGTATTTGAAGGCTAACTTGTAGAGAAGTTGTTCGGTGGGTTGTATGAAGTTTCCAAGCGTAAAAAGATTTTTTTCCCTTGGTTGTGCAAATGTTTGAGGTCAGTCAACACTCTGCTACAGTACATATATCATATATACATATATACATACATACAATATATACATATCCATACTTGTGGAATGTGAAAACAGCACCCCACCAATGCCAAATGCAGTGTAACAAATGTGGTTCCTTAAATCTTACATTAACTCACCTGCTGCAGTCTCTTTGTTTGCAAGTAGTTTACTGTCAACTGCTGAACTTATGTCAGAGAACACTTCCTCTTCATCTCTGTCAGCATCAAACTAAAAAACGAAATCAAAAGCACAAGTTGGCAATCAGACTTTGTTCGCTACTTGGCTGAACGTGTAACATGATTTCTCAGCCCAAACTTTCTTGATAAAAACTTTCCTGTTTCTCTGTGTGCTGTCCATTGCTTTAGGCATGAATCATTTTACTTTTGACTCAAAGCTAAATGAATTTTGTAAGCCATTTTGCCTATTTTTATTGGCTTGTCAGAAACAGAAACTACGGTAAAATTGACTTGTCCTCAGAGAATGAAGTTTCAAAGCAAAAGGTAAAACTAGTAATGCACGTTACTCCTAAAATCACTGGATGGTGGGAAAAAATAACAGCATAGAGACCAGAAATGGGATTACTTCACTGTCACTTCTTTTTGGAGATTAGCATAATTAATTTTAAATCTGCAAGTGAAAAACTTTCAGCAATTTCTGAATTGTCTGAAACCAATAATTGTGACATTTACATGTGTACAATTTCTTCAAGTAGCTGAGCCAAACTCTTAGGAAAGAGTAAAGTATTATTGAAATTCCCCTATTTATAGAAAAGAGAACTTTCCTCACTCTTGCACTGGCAGAAAGTGTGATGGCTCAGTGATAAATTAATAAAATCAGAAAGGAAAAGCTCCTTTAAAAAGGCAAATAATTAATTTCTTACCATTTTAACCTTTTTTTCCCCCATTTATTCTATCTTTTGCCTGAATTCTGATACCAATTCTCCCAAGTTTTTACTCAGATCTGTCTGACAGGTTCCTTTTATGGCCAGGTGTCATGCTTGACAGTGGGTTTGTGACTTTTCTTATCATGTTTATCAAGCTTCATTCATTTGGATCATCACTTTCTTTGGGGAAAAAATAGACATTTTTCTTACTGTTGCTCTGGAATTTTGCTTATTTTTTGGATTGAGGCCAGGCATATTACTATGGAAAAAGAGAATACTGCAACCCCAAGTGCCAGGAGCATGCAAATAATGGTCACATCAGATGGGTGTTCAGTGCGTGCCCCCCCTCGCGCAGGAGGCACTATTTACAATCCTTCTGGATCTTGCAGGATGCAGAGTGAACCCCAGGGCGAAGCTACTGCACTGGCAATTCCAAGCTCATGGCCTGCAGTGGGCTCTTTCATCCAAGTCCAAGGCTGTGGAGACTTTTTCAGATGTCTTGGCAACACCTGCCTGGCTCAGGGGAAAAATAACAGGCAGGGAAAGGCCACGGAGAGAGAAGTTCCAACCCCACTAGGAATTTTACTGCAGGAGCTAACATTAATAAAGATGAAGTTGTTTTCCAAATATCTGTCTCAGAATACAGCATGACACTTAACCAGCTCATTTTAGGCAGATACTGAATTGTTTGTGTAACACCCTCCATTGCCCAGTATCACTCTTTTCATTATGCCTTGTGATGACATATGTATTACCTGTACTGACTAAGCTGTTCTGCAAATGTTTAATAATGAAATTTGGTTTCTTACGGAATTTTCCATGAGCACCTCAAGGTAAACTCAGAGGCAAACATCACCCCAAGAGTAATTATTTAGAGTGGTGGATTTCAGAAATAGTTCAAAAATAGGGAAATAACATAAAAGAGACAAAGTAATGACTCTGTAAAGTGTGTCTGCATGAACAAAAGAAAGTGGATGCTTGTAGGAGGCTTAAGAACAGCAGAGAGAGGCAACATTGTAGAAAGTTTGCTGCCAACGAGTTTAATTCTCATCACCTGTCCAAGTGCTCAAATCCTAGCTGGAACTAATCCCAATTTAAATCTTTACCTGCATGCTTAGCTCAGCAGTAGAGTTCATTTCTATCCTAGGTCAGCCTACCATAATTATCAATATATGGAGTTTCCTAACTGGCTCTTGACATGGAGTTTGTGGCTCTGACTCCGAGGACCACTCAGAAGTTCATCCTGCAGCAAGTCACACATCTGTCTGGGCAGATATTTATCTGTTCTCCAGGGACTCTTTTGCCACTTAGTGTTTATCATAACTCAGAGCACTTTTTGTTTCTTTCTAAAGCCGGAATTTGTGTTTACCTACCAGAGGGATTACATTTTAACTTGTGTCAAAACCGAAGCTCGTGGGGTCTTAAATAAAGCTGTGGGGCTACTCTTGGGCAATTTATTATTCCTACTCAAAGAGCAGCTTTGGAACGTCCGTGTTGATCAGAGAAGAGTGTTCATAAGATATGCTGGGGAAGGCACGTATTAGAGGATGTTTGTGGGTATGTGTAAGCATGAGAACCAGGCACTTGTGATCAGGTTGTGTCTCATCGTTACTGTGTAGGTCACACCACGCTGGGAGAGATGACAGGCTTGCTTTCTCATTAGTAGCATTTCTCTGAATAATCCAGTTTTTACCATGGAAAAAACACATGATCAATCTCACCACGTTCCCAAGGTTCCAAGAATGTGAAACATCAACTTCCCTCTTCAAAGAACACCAGCTGTGCTGCGGTACTCTGAAAAAATCTGGGCTTTGTAACAAAAGCCTATATTGTCACCCAAAGAAAGCCAATTATTTGAAGCTCATACATAGACTCAGTTTTCCCCTCACAAAATGAGAATTTTAATACCTGAGCCACAGGAAGGCAAGGTGGCTTCCATGGAGAAATTATTTCTGAAAGAAACTAAGTAACCTTGTCAGTTCTGCACTTCCTTGAATTGCTAAACATTTTAACATGAAATCCTTTGATATTTATTGGAGGCTTGAATAAAAGGTAAAAGGTACTCAAGCAACCCTACTCGCAAAGAGCAGTAAAACCTGTATTTTTAGCAGAACCTGTCTAAATCAATAGGTTGCTTTCCTTACTGAAAACAAATCCCTACTTGCTTAAAAGCAAGGATGAATCTGAGAGAAGGATGAATCTGTTTCCTGGACCTTTCCATGGGAAAGAGAAATTTTAGAAGTTATTATATCCAGCAGACAAAATCGTAAGGGGCAAGGATGAAGAGCTAGTGAGACAAGTTCAGAATGGAAGCAAACAGCAAAATTTATTCTAACGACAGTGTCTTTTCTGCTTAATTAATCACTATTGGCAATGAATTCCCCATGATTTGAAAATCTTAGATTGAATTAGGAATTAATTCAGGGAAGTCTTCAGTCTAAAAATTGCTCTACAGAGCCATAGCTGTCACTTTTGGCTTTGTAATCCATTAACCAGATCCACGGAAGTGAAACACAATCATTGCTTAGGAAGTGGACAAATTATCCATATATTATCATCAGAGAAATAATTTCTTTTTAAACAAAAAAACCAGGGTTATTCACAAAAAAGAGAACATGGCTTCTTGCATGAAAGTTGTCCTATGCTTTTAAAAAGAGGGACGTAGTTTAGAGGTCAAATAGCATCATTATCCTTTAAGTGTTGGTATTTTCTTGTTAAAAAGTTGATAATCCCAGTAACATGAAGAGATTCAAAAGATTGAGCAAGTTATAATGATTTCCAGGTGGCAGTGCCTACAAATGTCAGGAGAAGAACACACTATTGTTATTCAGGCTGACTTAGGCAGGGATTTGCTCCTGAAGGATTGAAAACAAATAATAACTGGGTTTATTTGTTTTTGAAAAAAGCAAAACAAAACCACCAGCAAACATGGGAAAACAGTAAAGAAACGTGAGGAAAAGTATGTAAGGTATAAGGATAATAACCATCGCGACAGGGGGGCAGGAAAAATTAGCTGAAGCCTTGTCTAGGAAAACCAGTAAGCACAGGAACTGAGAAATTCAGCTGCAACGTGCAGACTGGGAGTTCAGGGAACATTTCCCGATTATAAAGTATTTTTAACAATACTCTTAAAAAAACCCCAAACCTCCAAAACACCACAAAAGGGGGGCAGGAGGACATAGGAGAAAGATATTTCTCTCTAACCAATTCTCCAGTTCTAATATTTTCATTCTTTTACATCAAATACTCTGAAATCTCAGATTAATTTCTATTCTACCACACAGAGAAGAAAAACTACAACTGAAATTACACTAAAGCTCACCAGAGATTTCTAAAATATTATGCAACTCGCAGAGGTCACAAATCGGTATCAGACAGAAATTTAGACCGAAAGGGAATTGGAGATATTAACACTATTATTACAATCCTAAGGAATACTCGGGGTCATCTAAAATAAACCACTTAAAGCCTCATTTTTTTTTAGCCACTTCTGAAGAGGATTCATAAATAATTGCAGAGCCCTCAGACGTCTGTCATTAGTTTCTCAAGTTCCACTTGTCACCAGAGTATCTGCTGCTGTGAGTGCCACTTGTAAACGAGCGCGAGGCTCAATGTTCTCCAGCCCCGAGTGGAGCTGACAGTTCTGTAGCAGCTGCTGCTGCCTTTTGTGCATCCCAAACTCATTTACTCAAAATAGGTGCAATTGGAAGCCACCAATTATGTCATTTTTGAACGCGTCAGGTGCACAGACAGGCTCCTCTATGGTGAGAAAAAAATTAAAATTAAACGATCAAACTCAAATAAGATCTTCCAGTAACATTAATGAGTACTGAAACGACCTTAAAAAAAGAGCAAATACATGGTTATAACAGAAACTATCAGCTAATTTAACTGCCTTATACCACAAAATATGAAAATACAAACACGCACCCCCAAACACACAGATATTTTCTATTTTTTTTTCCCTAGATTTTTCATTCACAGACCCATTTCTATTTATTTGGCAGTCTATAAACAACGAAATTACTGCACAAGACAGCCTTGGGGTTGTTTCTTCGGGTGATTTTCTGGTATTTCATCCTAAACCCACGAGTGTGGAGATGTTCTGGCAGCTAAGCCTGCTGCCAGTACCGTAACCCTGAACAGGATGGCACCAAGGAAATGGTACCTCTCACCTGAAGAAACAATTAACAGCAGCAGAAGTAACAGCCTGTCTCTGTTCATTTACGTGGAGTAATAGCTTTCGGTAGGCAGACAAGAGGGAGAACTCCTGTCTCTGTGCTGTGATCATCCGAGCAACAGCCCGACTTTTATCAGCTTTCAGCTGATAAAAATGAGTGCCCTGGGCAATGTGGTGGCAAGAGTGGATGGGGAAGACACCGGGCAATTACAGGCCCTTGTAGTGCAGAAAATGGGCAGACTGGAGGAGAGCTGGATTTGATCGGGGATGAGGGGAGAAAGCAATAATTCGGTGGCACAGCAGATAGAAAATTAATGGACTTGAGGGGATAAAGCAATTACTTGTTTGATGGGGAAGCTGATGGAGGCAGAGAGTGGGTTTGGAACGTCCATACTTTTCATAACACTAAGATGCAAAGCCTTTCTGTCTGTGCAGATACTGAAGAGCAGCGGCTGGTTAATTTTTTCCCCAATAAGGATATTCATCTGGACGGCTGCTGACTGTTATGTGGAAAGTAAACATATTGCTCTTTTATTTCCAAAGGCATTTCTGCATCATGGTCTCCATTTCCTCAAAGGGTCTCTGAGCTCCCAACAGGCATTATCCTCCACCATGCTTGTATTTATTAAACTTTCTAAAGCTGAAGTCCTTTTAACACAGTCAGAAATAAACAATTCAAAATGTTTCAGCCATTTCTCTACACTACCATGACCCCTACCCTGAATACTCCGAAATTGTCATCAGGAATCAGGCAGCATGTGCGTTAATTCACATAGCATATTAAGGGCAGGATTTGCACATGTTTGTCCTGGGTTACCTGACCTGTCAGATAAATTACTTCTAGAATTAGCTTTTCAAGCTATAAATACCAACACCAAATAAACTTTGTGGCCATATTCACCTTACAAAGGATTGAAAACTTGCACCGTGACATGTATTACATCCATCCAGCAGCTTCTATAGCAAAGTCAACTTCTACTAGCTATTTTTGAAGTTTAGTTAAAACCAAAGAGCTGCTTTAGCATATGCACATAGAGAGATCTCTTCTACCTTGAAAGCACAAACACTTGCTTTTCCTTTTTTTAAAAAATATACATTCCACTGTTGGAGTAATTTTCACTGTGGGTTTACTTTTTAAAGGAAATTGCCTTTAAAGAGGCAAATGGTACTACAAAGAAACAGAGCAGTGGTGTTGGGCATCCAGACAGATCACTTCAGAAGAGCCTAAATGGAAAACTTAATTACAGTCTGAGTTAAGAGATGCTCTGTGATTTATTTGTTACTCTATCCCTTTAGAATCCAGGAAAACAGTCAGCCTGAGGGAAAGATCATCTTACTCTCTTCCTCCCCTGGGTCTAGAACAAATTGTTTGATTTTTTACTTTAATGCACCTAACTCTAGAGGAAGGGGAAAGACACAACTGATTACAGAGAATCATGTAGGACTGGATGCTGCCCAAATCACCACACACTTTTAACAGGTCTCTGTGTCTTAGCTTGCAAAATCCTTGCTTACATTACTGGAGCTCAGTGAGGCTGCAAATTAGGAAGCATTAATGCAACATTCAGTATTTTAAAACCCAGACAAAGGGCAGAGCAGTACAACAAGCTGCAGGAAGCTCAGTCAATAACAACTGCAACTGTCACTTGGTTACATTCAGCTCAGTGGCATTCCAGAAGATGTAGAACTGCCCGACTCTTCCCCCGATGCCTTTGATTTTTCCTTCCACAGCAATAATGCCTGTCTTGCAGTAGTTTTTCTTCCGTACTTATCTATGAAGATTCCTAACAGGGTTGGATATGCCCTTGTTCTGCAGACTGAACTCTTGAGGAATAAACTAGTAAAGGACCTGTTTCTACAGCGTAATTCCCTTATTTCCTGCAGTACCACAAGAGATAAGCACTGGAATGTTGACATTCCCACAGCACCCAATTCAGTGAAACAGCTTTGATTACCAATATGGGCAAATAAATGCTTTCCTCAATACCTTCTTTTTTTTATTTTTTAATATTCAGTGCAACAGCACTTGCAGCCAGAATGAGCCCTAAGGCTACATGACATTAACCAATATGTTTGTGTGTAGAGGGACTTTTCCTGATTAAAGTTTTTTTTTAAAATACATGTCTTCCCCTGCCTGTAGAGCTCCTGGAGCTCCCGTGTCACTGTTTCTTTTGCTCAAAACTAAATCATTTTCTAGCATCAGCTCCCACAACACGTGCAGACTGCAGACAGGCCCCCTGAATAAATATACAGCAACCCTCGTTTCCCAAGAAGGTCCATACAAGCAACAGCAAGTAATTCAAATAAGGAAACTTAAAAAAAAAAAAAATTTTAGGAAAACTCAGAAATAAAAGACATTTCTTCCTATAAATCCTGGTTTCTTCTACCGACAGTTTGCACTTCACTTCAAAGAAAAACACTGATGCTGCTGCCAAATAAAACCAAATATTTCCCTTTGAAGATCAAGAGCATTTCTCCTGTTGGTTTTTGTGGAAGAGATTCTGAATACAAAATATGAAAATACTGTTGTCTGCTCTTTTACCATTAGATGACTTCAGAACAATTATTGCAAAACATACAGTTTTCCACGTACCATCACAATTTTCTGAAGAAGAACGCTACCAACGGAAAGCCAACAGGAAAAGTTAATTTCAGCTGCAAATTTAGCAAGTTATTAAAGCACGAGAACTAATGACTCAGATGCAAGAACAAGCACAGGGTATACCATAGGCTTCAATATTAGTTGCTGTGGGCGTTTCATATGCAAAATCTGCCTTTAATTCAGGAAATAATGTGACATTTTTAGTCAGCAAAGAGCTTAGCAACACAAATAATTTCATCTGCAATAGTTGTAGCTATTCAAAATGGAATTTCAGACTGTAGGAACTGGAACATTTGAAAATTACTAGCTTTTCTATTTTTCCTTGGGAGACAAAAATAAATTTTAAGTCCCAGCTACACAGTTCCTGTGTATTTAAATAAATTCTGATCCAGGATAAATAGTGTTTCCACTGATGGTCTCTGCATTAATCAACTTCTTAAACGGCACTGGAATCCTTGAGAATAAACCCTTCCTTGGTCATTTTGAGCTGAAGACTGCTAAATTTTCATGAAATCTATTATTTATCGCTGGAAGTATGACTCGTATCGAACAGGCTAATACTGAGCAAATGTCAGTTGGAGTTCAGGATGGGCTCACAAAGCCAACTTCCAGCTGCGCTGCCTCGAGAATGACGTGAATTCGTTTCCTGCAGCAAGAAGTGAGCCACTGCTGTTTTACTTTCTGTACCAGAAAGTTCTGTTTCCACATCCAAATTACTGGAGCATGATGTTTCGGAGCATAACGGAGACTACTTGATTTATAAATGAAAGCTGGCAAGCTGAGGAGATGCTGACAGAAACTATTGCTTTAGTCATCACAGAATATGACATTCTTGCATCCAGCACGTATTTTTTGGAAACAAATGTAGGACAAAATCCCACAGGATTATGTAGGCTGAAAGCATTTTTAAACTACCATTAAAAAAAGTGGATGAAGTGGACCTGATTGACATAGTTTATTTAACTTCTTAAAAGCTTTTGACAATATTTCTACTCAGAGGCTAATAAATGAGACATAACGGTAGGGAAGAACTAAATAATATAATGAGTTTATTTTAAAATGATAAATGTCCAACGAACGTCTTGTCAACAAGTAGTACAGAAAATGGCCACTGTACTGATCAAAGAAACAGAAGGTACAGATCAGAAAACTCTTCCTCACTATATAAATAAAGCCTGAGAAGGGATAGGGACGTGGTCAAGAAATGCATGTACTGTGCCAACAGTGTGTGTTGCAGGAGAAAGATGAAAGAAAGACCTCAGAAAGATAAAAATAAGCCTCTGTAATCTTTTTTTTTAATATCATTTCATTTCCCCTTGGCTGTCCACTACCTGCTTGCGCTAAGTGCCTTACAGAATACCTGAAACTCTCGGGGCCTATTAACATACTATTCATACATCGTTAAGGTATCAATCATTTATTGCAAAAGCAAGTTAAACAATCTATATCAAGTACTTATACAACATCATCTATAAAAACTGCTGTAACTGACCTTTGCTTCCATGTATGCAGAAAATTAGAGCTTTTGATATTCTGAAAGAGAATCCACTACTTTACACTTCCTGAACAGTAATTATTTTATAAACTGGGGGGTTTCTCTGTATTAAAATAGTTTCTGACTAGTGTTCTCCATCACTGCAGCTCCTTCACCACTGCTCTGTTTCTCTGTGGGATGAGACTACATTGAGGTATTTCTCACACTGTAGCTGTTTTCAATGTCACCGTCGTGAAATGGCAGAAATTTCCTTTACCTTGCACTATGGTGTTCTAGTTTCTAGTTCTAGAAACTTTAGGAAGTCAGTGTCTAAACATCCAGAGAACTGTAATCTCTTATTTGATTCTACTAGTTCTAAGAGTAGTCTGTACTGTTAAAAAAGTAATTTAGAGGCAGATCCTAATTATTTGGAAAGCTTACTCTTTATTAAGATTATGCCAAGGGAGCAGGGGAACTGACTAAATGCAAATACCTCATAAAACAGAAATTAGGTGCACCACTCTACACTGAACAAAACAGACCCCATTTCCTTTAAAAGCCCTTCACTGGGTCTTAGGATGTTGCTTCCTCCTCCCTCCAGTGTGGGAAGCAAGAGCCTACAGAGAGCCTGTTTTATGCCGGCCCTGCAAGCAATGGATTTTGCATACCAGCTAATTTAACTGCTGTGAACTCAACACAAGGTCCCAGGTACTTGCCCGAGTTTAATTCACTGCAGGTTCCCTACACACCCTTCTCTCTCAACACATGCAGCCATCGAGGTAGCCTGTGACACTCTCTCCATACTTACCCTCATCCCTACTCCAGTGAATAAATTCTCACAAGCTTCCACTTCTGCTTCAGAATTTTTTTATTTGTCCTTTTTCATCCTCAGGACAAATCACGTGCTCGAAAAGTGTTATATTTAGGTGTGGTTTCATCCGTCGTATGTCGAGTTATCTTCTGGTAACTGTGTTTTAAAAATCAGCCGAGCTCCCCATGCTCGTGCAATTCACGGGGGAAAAGGCAATCTTGCAGTTTTGCTTGAACTTTGCTCAATGTAAAAAAGAGCAGCTGTAACCTTTAACTTAGACAATAATTAATATTTAGAAGGTGTGTTATCAGATTGGGGTTATAACAAATTGCTGTGCAGGCTTAACAAGAAGCTATCAAATAAATTATTTCAAAAGTTGTCACTAATGTCAGAGGTCGCAAAGCTAAAGGTTTTAACAGAGTCATCTTTGCAAGAAACTCTGACATGGTTTCTGTTACTGAGTGATGACCTAACCTATGAGAGAATATCCAGAGACGTTTAACTTATTCTCTGTTACACTCCCCCTACTAAATTCAGTGATTTTTCTGAGGAGTGGTCTCCTGGCTGCAGTTCAAGGATATAATGAATGGTTCTTAAAACCAAACTCATTTCAGAATTCACACGGCTCCTGACCCTCTTTCTAAAGTTCAAGAGAGAACATGAATTGCGTAAATGAAGAAAAGCCTTTGTTCACAGTACTGGAATTGAGCTCATTTGTGTCTTGCACCCCACGAACAGGGTCAGGGATGAAAGCTAAAGTACCCCCCAAACCTTTAATGGCCATTAGAGCAGATCGAGGTGACATACAGAGCCCGAAGGAGGGCAGAGATAATGCTCTTGTAAAAGAAACACCTGCCTTGGGGTTATGTGGATCTGTGTTACGTTGAACATGTACAGTGAAATCCTCGCAGTGAGGTGCAGATACAAAGAGGATTGCTGGATTTTTTTTTTTCCAATGTATTAAGGATGGATAAATTTAATAATCAACTTGACTAAAAACAGTATTGCCCACATTCCAAGTTCCCTTTTAGTGGGGACTCTGCATTTGCAGAGAAGCCTGTTCTTTTCAGCAGGGCAACCAAAAAAGCCCAGAAGGCAGGACACAGTGGGAAACTAGTGAAAAGCGTATTTTTACATTGCCTAATTGGCATCTTGCAGTGGTAGGAGAGGGAGATGACCTTGACATTAGAAAAACTATATTATTACCACAACACAATGGATTGTAGAATACAAGAAAAGACAAGACATGACATGCTAGACAGAGCAGAGAATTCTGAAGTACTGGTGTTGAAAACATGAATGTGAAGCTTCAATCTGACATTCTGGTTAAAGATGGAAGGAGAAATTCAGCTGAGTACATAATGAAAAGATGTTAAGATTTGCCTAAACCCAATGTTATTTTAGCAACTACATTTTTAACAAAATGGATCATGGGGTATCATATGCATGAACAACCCTAGATAAAAATAACTGATCATATCAAGTTACAGTGAAAAGATGCCCCATTTTATACATTTAAGTCCTTTATTTCTTTTACCATGACTGGTGTCACTGACTGTGTTGGCATAAAAAGAGATTAACAGTTGAGAATGGAGACAACAGTTCCTTCCTCACAGAAAATTACAGTATCTGTGACTGCAGTGCTACAGTTATGTCTTGTGAGGCTTCTTTTCCTGTTTTATTGCTTAAGCAAACTAGTGAACGGCAGAACATGAAATGATGACAGCAAAGTGAATTCTGTTTTATATTCACTGGCCATTCGTGGAACAAACCACAGCACTATATAAGATGGAAAGGTACAAAGCCTGGAAGTAGAAAAGATGGTAACTGGGCAAGAGGATAAGGAAACATTATATAGTCACAGCCATGACAAACTGCAGAGGAGTCACAAGAGAGTCTCTGCCAAGAATATTAGGTGGTGTCTACGTGGTATGAGGCAATGATGTCCACAGATGTTTGTCCCGACACTAAATGATGTACCACAGTTTTAAGAAACAAGTGACAAGAAACAAGAAATAAGCGATTAGCAGACGCATGAGGAGCAGTGAATGTAAGGAGCAAGGACATATTATTTCAGTGAAGTGCTGAGTTAACACAAATGTTTTCCTAATTCTGAAGGATTCCACACAATTCTTCAAAACGCTGTCTGGTAGATATCCTTTAGTTGTATTAATAAACATAAAAACTCCTCTGAGTAGCCATCAGAAACACTGATGTGGGAAGATGTCCTGGGGGAAGGATACGGTCCTCGCTTCAGCACTGCCTAGTGTGGCGTGTTCCCTGAGTCACACAAGGATGAGGAGCTTTTCCGCTTTCTCAGTTCTCCACCAACACTGCAGCTGCACCTAACCCTGTCTTGGTGAGCCTAAATAAGACTACAGAACTCCAGAGAAAAATGTCAGAAGTCCAGAATATCAGTGGCATCAGACTCTCTGCTGACAGTTTTGACACTTCAACGGCTGCCATCATTACACTACCTGAGCATTCACAAATGTGAATAAATTTATCTTTATGATGTATTAAAAAATAAGAACGTATAATCTCTTATGTTTCCCCTCTCTTTCATCTACCGGAAAGAAGGAACAGGAGCTCAAATAATTCCAGGATGATACTGGATTGCATTACTAGAGGCCAGTTCACTCAGTCTCGTTTTGCCCATTTGAATCAAAGTTGAGAATGATTTCTAGCAGAAAAAACACTCAGTTGCCACTTGCATAAGGAAGCAGAAATAGTTAACAATAGCAACTTCGATGCTAAGTGATAGATTCAGGAAATAAGGATATTAAATACTGGAATTGCAGAGCACAACCCCCCAGATGTAGTAACATTTTAATAGGACTGTGAGAGCTGAAAGACCATCCTGATTCTAGTGATGTAGCAACTTGCATGAGCTGATATGCAAATTTTCTCCATCAAATGGCAGCAAAATGGTTTTGCCATAAAATCAGGGAGTCACTGACTATAAACTTTGCATAGGGAAGATCCACCAGTGGCAATCAGAGCTGGAAATCACTAATGGAACTTCGGGTAAGAAAGTGGTATTTTATCATTTATTGCAAAGCAGAGCTGAAATGCAGCTTTGGTTCTTCAGCTGGATGTTCACAAAATCAGTGGTTGTTTAGGACAGGAAAATTTGCTTACAGGTGCCAAATATTCCTGATTCAATAAAAAAGGTCTTCCCAGAGATGAGGTATTTTTTCCAAGTTGGTTTCTTAATATATCTCATCTAAATAAGAGAAATTAATCTCCTTTAAGCATCACTTTAACTACAAGAATGAAATTAGAAGCTAATATTCACCCAAAGGACACAGCTTAATTACCTAAAGATGAACCATTTAAAATAACTTGAAGAATATTTAGGACATGTTATTTTAAACATCTCTTGCAGTTCATTTCTCTGCATGATAACGTGGCTTAATTACTTATCTCAGCTTTAGTTTCAGATCTGTAAAAAAAACCCGTCTGTTAATTTTAAACATGTGTCAGCTTTCACAGTGCCAGAAAAGGGTGAAATTCGGAATAGTATGGCTTTCAGAAAGGGTGTTCCCCCTCTCTTTCTAGAGGTCCTAAACCAGTTTGGCCCCTTCACTCATCACTTGCTAATTCTACAGCCAGACTTGTCAAAGCTTATTTCTTTTTTTTTTCCAAAGTCGTCCACTTCATTCAAGCTACCAACTGTGTACAGGAGGCAGGGCAGCTTTCCAAAAGAAGGTATTCATTTAAATTACCATGCTTCCAAAGTTAGAAAAGAACATAGCGTTGCACTGATGCTATTCACCTCGGCAAAGAATTTCTACCCTCAAGGTTTCTCAGGTACACAGATGGCAAGTTTCCATGCTCGGTCATTCCCTGGCAGACACTGGTATTCCTGATATACTTGTTGACATAAATCATAAAATGGGAGGCTGAAAATATTTTGAAGCTTGGAAAGTGTTTATGGTATACATGCTTCCACATACGCGCAAATTATTCATCTATCTTTCCCATATAAAATGTGCATATATTTACAAACAGTTTGTTTAGACTCGCTGCTAGACAAAACTCATTTACATACCTTCTTTTGTATGTTCTTCAAAACATCTCACAAAACAGCAACACATAAATAGTGTTGAGACTTAGTGTAAAACCTAGCAGCGATTAGAACATGAATAAACTTTCTCTAGTTCAGCAGTTTTACAAGAAACAGTTCCAGGTCCTTTCTCACAGCCCAGTTTTTCTGCAAAAGAGCTATCAAATATAGGAGAGACGGAGAGAGCCTTAATTTTCAGTAACTGCAGAGATCTGGCTATTTGTTCTAGGCTTCAATCACCGTTCCTTGCCTTGAATTACCAAAAAGGGAAAAAGTGATAGTCATTATTTCCCATCCCACCTCTCATTTTCCCTGTATAGAAATTTTTTAATGATTATATAAGCAAATGCATTCATGGGGACAGATAAAGACTTAGGAACCATACAGCAAAACAGAGGAAGACTCCTGAATCTCCAACAGAACCTGTGGTCTCAAGGTTTCCACAAATAGCTGCCCACATTCCTTGTTTGATTGGGAAAGTTTCTAAAACAATGAAGGTTTGCTCCCGGTGGCATTCAAGGCTATCTGGGTTCCTCTGCACATCCCCACTTGGTCATGCCCAAGAAACCAGAACTACCCTGAAGATCCTGTGTAGCAGTCATGTTAGAAGCACATCTAAAATGTTCCTGCAAGACTGTGCTCGTGTTTTTGAAACAACTGAGAGGCATCTGAGGATATTTTGGTGGCATTGGGCCAGTCAATGGGAAATCTCAGCTCAAGAAAACAAAGCCAACCCACAGCTATGACCTGTGGGGAGAAAGGCCACGCTCAGACACCGTTCCTGCCAAGTCTGTATCACTTTGCAGCCAAAGACACAAGATCCAGGCATCAGATGGCACGTAAATGAGATTCCGAGCTGCAGCGGGGAAGCGAGAGCACGCGGGGGAGGTGGTGGCTAACATCACTTCGGCATCACTTCAGGGAAGGAGGGGTGGGATTTTTAAAATTCCCTTTTTAAGGATTGTTTAACGCAAACCTGCATGGGTGCGAGCAAGCACCACCGTCAAAACAGAGGCAGCTACTCATTCCGCATTCAGACATGTGTTCTTCCAGCGGGGAGAAGATTCTCTGGGCTGGATTCTGGTTTGGGATGAGTGCCTGGCAGGGGCTGTCATTAAGACCTGGAAGCAGGGTGGAGGTTTCTATCCTGTCGTTACATAACAGTTTGTTATCAATAAGATTTGGATTGACCTTGAGAGTTGCTCAAAGGACTGCAGGACCCACATTTCTCCAGGGACAGGCCCAAAGTTAAAGGAAGACTGAGTAAGGGCAAGTCCTTTAGAATCATCATTCACAAACAAACAGAGAAAAAGCCCAAACCAACACCTCAAGTTGGGCAGCTATATGATAACACAGAAAACTTTAGAAATAGATTATAACTGATATTTTCATCAGTGTTTTGGTAAGTCACAGCCTTCAGATAAAGCTCATGTCAATGTGCAAATTCCATAGCAAAATTCCTTTTTTAACCAAAACAAGAGAAAAATTTATATAACACAGCCCCATGGGGAATTTTTCTGTGACAGTAGACAGCCATTAGGCTTGTTTGATGCTTATGAGGGCAGACAGCTACTTCCCTCACCCACAACTGTTTAACTTCTAAATTTGTGCTCAAAAACCGTTTCCAGCTTCAGCTGCTTTTTCTGGGTTCCCTTTACTTCTCTGACTAATCTGAATGTCATTTTAATGTTTTCATAGGCATGGTAAATTCCCTAAAAGGACAAGTGGGACAATGAAGATATCAGAGAAATATGCATTTGATGTATGCCACACGATGCTGTCCCATTCTGGCTGTTTAAATAAGGACCAGAGCCTTCCTTTCATGTTTAGTATTTTTGTCCTAATAAATCCAGTCCATTCCCCCCCGCCGCCTTAAATGCACACAGATTTACTAACATAAAGAGGCTGACACTGAAGCAATGTGCTTCCACAGAATCAATATAAATAAGACAGACTGGACCTAGTCCTGTCTCCAGCAGCAGAAGCTTCTACTGCTACAACAATGAGCTCTGTACACTTTTTTTTCACTTAGACCAACCAAAGAACAGCCAAGCTCTCTGAGAACTGCTGACTGAAAGGTTTTTGTAACCCAATGATCTCCTCTCCAATGGAGACACCAATATCTAGATTACAGTCAACATAACCTTGATGGGAAGAACCAGTGTTCAGAACTGAAGTCCTCTGCTAAACATTAGAATACCTGAGGCCACCCAGGCCCTTACATGTTCTCCCTTTTATAATTTCGTCCAATTAACATCTCCTCCCCCACCAGATAACTAGTGTGTTAGTTATTGTCTAGGTAAACAATACATAATGTTTAATATTTGTTCAAAGTTACCGAAACAATAAATGCCAGCATATTCATCTGTTTACATACTCCCTGTCCAAAACTGTATTACTACAGTCTCGACACCTTCTGAATTCAAATTTGAGTTAAGTCAGGTTCTGATTTGTTAAGACTGCTGACAGATTGCTAACATGAATTTTAAACACAGACTGTGTGTTCGTGAAAATATCAGATATTTACTACTCTTAATTATAATGAAGTTTGCAAATCATTATTCCAAAGAGGGAGTTCTTCAGAAAGGACAGAGTTGTATTTCTTAGAAGTACCGTAGGTGGTGGCCTCACTTCTTTCCTTCAAAGCAGCAAAGAGGATCAAGACTCTGAAAGCAGTTCTACCACACACAGACTGAGGACATAAGGCACACAGAGCAGCAAACAAGGACAAGCTAGGTCCTGCAAAAAATTACCAAAGATCAACTGAAAAAAAAGATGAAGGGAAAGAATTACCCCTAAGCAACCTAACCAGCAAGATCTGAAATGAAGAACGTGGCTTTTAATTCTATTAACCAAAGTATGTTAAAACCAGTATGGAGTAACTGTTGGAGCACAAAAAGGAATCTTCTTTGGGAATTCAGATTTTTATTTCTTGCCCATACAGTGTCTAACAGTAGATTATTATTATATATACATAAATATAATGTCTGCTTATTAATCATGTTTAGTTATAGTTCAGTGAATTTTTATTTTCTCTTTTAGTCTGTTTATTGATGAAGAACAACACATTTCAGCAGATTTATAAAATTTGAGTTGTGATTTTAAAATCATAACACTCCATAAGACAAACTGTCCTGCTTCTTGCCCCTGAGTAGAAGAAATGTCCGACATTTAGAGTTTTGAACAGCAGTGACAAGGTCCAGGTAAAGATTTAAGAAAAATCATTTTATTTCCTCCTGGACGACACTGACCTTGCCTCAAGGATTTAATCCTCTGGAAATGAGGCTACTATAATTCTATTTGATACTGTTCTAGTCCTTACACTGCTCCCATCTGCACAGTATTTCAGTGTCTTCCAGGTTCAGCATTATAAGCAGCAGGCTGAATGCTATTTTCTTTCTTTCTTCCTTCCTCCTTCTGTAGGGAAATAGCATGCAAAATTGTATCTCCTTTTATGTGAAAATGTGCTGTTTCTTTGTCCTTAGTGGATAGTAACATAATGTTCACATGCCATGTTGTCATTTCCATACCCATCATAAACATCTTCAAAAAGAAAAGAGAATATCTAAGGTGAACTTATCTTTAGAACTCTCAAGAAACAGAGTTAAAAAGTAGAAGGAACTTCAACAGGAAAAAAATGTTCTGTTTCACAGGTCCCACCACAGAAATGCAATTCTACCCAGATGCTCCACACGATTTATCCACAAAGGCACGTTTTTCCTGAAGAGCTAAGTATGCTTTCTATAGGAGGAGCACTTGTAAATGCTATAGAAAGGTCACAAAATACCCACTTCCTCAATAATGAATAAAAACTTCCAAGAATTCCAGTCCTCTCACCCTTAAAACCAGAATTAATCAAAATGCTAAGCCAGAACACATACCCTCCGGAGAAGACAATGTAATAATTCCCTGGGATTTTCATTCTGAATTTCAGGAAGATGATGGAGTTCATTATTAAAGCTACTCATATCAATAGATGACTTTGCAATTAAGGATGCTCAGGCCATGAGTCTGACCAGCACACAGAATTAGTCGCACTTGCTGTGAGGAGAACGTACTAATGTGAACTACACAGGTTATTTAGGCTAGGAAAAGAAATAAAATAGGCCATCTGTGCTCTCATGTTTACGACTAGACACAATCTGTAATTTAGAACACGTCGGTAATTCAACTGTTGTCAACTGCTCAATGAATCTGCTGTCTTCATTAAGCACTTAAATAACAATGGTATTAACCTAAATCATAATTTGACTCCTCTAGCCTGTCTTACAGCAAAAGGTGCAAGAAGCCAAGTGTAACCACGACAATTAAGGTTTCAGAGGTATATACTAAAGGACTCACTGTGATGATTAGCCCTTTTTCCTGGAAATATTTAACCAAGGGCACGGCATTCTGCTTGAAATTCATCAGTCTTCTTTGGGTGGCTTTCAGGTTATCATCAGGTCTCCCCTGCTGCTCCGCATGCTTCAGTAACCTTTCTTTCAGCCTTTGACTGGAACATGCCAGAAACACCACCAAATCCGGGGTACAGATCTGTGGAAAGAGCAATTCAAGAAGTCTGATTAAGCTGACTACCCACCACTGCACGACTCAGCAATCCCATTATTATGGGAGGATCACACATGCTACGATTTCATCAGCTGGAACTCGATGCAGCCATTTGTTTTCCGTTGTTAGTAATTTTTTAAAGGGAAATTTGCAGGCTTAAGGAAGGGCTTGTTGATCCTATGTGGAGGCTGATCAATTTGTTTCACCTGAAATGCTAAGGGAAAAGTTTAATGAAAAAATTTGACCTCACACCAGAAACCTTCCCTGGGCTACGCTCATCATTTGTATTACCACAAGGTTCCCCTAGCTAAATTTTTTTAAAAGAGCAAAATAGCAATGTCCCATATTCTGCAGGAAAATGGTTGTATGGTTTCCACCTAAAAACTCTTTAAATAAGGTGGTATTTAAAATCCCGCAGCTACTATGAAGCTAATTGATGGCTTGGACCCAGTGAAAAGCAGATCTGTTCCAAGAGCCACAGTTTCTTAAAACACTTTCTTGGTTTCTCTAAATATCACTAAAGCTTAAATGCCCTTTTCAAGAGGCTGGGTGTGGCAGCTAAAAGGATTTTAAATTCCCCTATCCTTTTTGCCCTGTGTGGTGAGCACTGGCCTATGTCTCAACCGTCCCTGCACTAAACTTCAGAAAGTTCAGCCTTACAGCAATGAGAAATTTTTGCTTTTTCCCAGTTAAATCTTCGTCATCAGTTTTGGTTACTCGTGCTGTCAAACAGTGAAAGAACAGACGCCTCTGGTGCTTGATGGGGAGACAGCAATGACAGCCCCACTTTCTCAGGAATACTGCTAAATGTTCACAGGCAATCTTTGGAGGTCTCTAATATTTAGTACACGTGCTGAAAAAACAGAACTCCCAGAATCATAGAGTCATTTAGGTTGAAAAAGACCTTTAAGATCATTGAGTCCAACCACTGACCCAGCACTGCCAGGTCCATGCTAAAATACACCCCCCTAAGTGCCACATCTACACATCTTTTGAACACCTCCAGGCATGGTGACTCTATTATTTCCTCATTTCAAGGCTTGACAACTCGTTCCATAAAGAAATTTTTCTTTTATTCAACCTAAACCTCCCCTGGTGCAACCTGAGGCTGTTTCCTCTCACCCTAAAGTCACTCAGACACTTGAGCTCACAGGATTTTAAAAATGGGGCTACAGGTGTATATGAACTCTATTCTTAAGATATGATTTTCTTCTTTCCTCTGCCTGGCTGCTGCAAAGAAATCTACCTCTCTTTAAAGATTTCACTGCCATAGTGTTGCCTTTTAAAACATACTAGAATTCTCTGTAAGAAGCATTTAAGGTAAAAGCAAACTGTTCAAGCTTTTATCTGATTACAGATTAGAAAGGCTTTATTTGTTCTCATATAAAAGCACAAAGTTATTTCTGCTGCCTTTACTTACCTGAACAAAAGATTTCATACTTTAATTTTAACAAATATTAGTAAAAACATTTTGTAGAAATGACATCATCTACTCACATTGTAAATGATGGTGGATGCTAAAGAATGCTAAACAGAGATTTTTCTCTTGATGTTTTCTATCTACAGAATAATTTTGTCTTTGTTCAGCTTGATACATGTAAATTTGACAAATTTGAGCTATGCAAAATTATCACTAAAACATCCACATGTATTCTAACTGTGTAAACAGTGATTTATATCTTTCTGTTAATTATACAGTTGTTACTAATACATTGCCACTGAGGGCCAGAACACAGCAGTCAAGCTTCTGAATACTCTCTATTATCTAGGTCCCTCTACCCAAGGATGTTAAATTGCATAAAGACAACCATATTCCTGGTCTGAATAGTCAAAACTTCCCAGGTGGACAATCTGGAAAATTAATAACTAAGTTTAGAAAAAAAAAAGGAAAAAATCCCATCTGGCTGGGTTTCTGTCATTTGAGGAAATACAACTTTAAGTATGGCCTGGCCTTTTTTTACTGTCAGTCTGAGGAGAAAAAGGTTCTTAGGAAGTCCAAAGAAACAAATACAACTTTTCCAGCCTGGGGTAATGCTCATTAGCCTTTACAAAAAAGGCCACTGACAGAGTAGGATGTGGATATGAGGAAGCAGAAAGTGGTGAAAAAGCAGAGCCCTTTTCAAACAATGAAGGACAGCCTGAAAAGCAGCACCAGCCAGGCAGGACGGTGGCCTCTCTATCATTACAGAAAATTAAATAGGATTTTAAAGAAAATCAAATTATTTTTTACACACATTGTAAATGACTGGAGACATGAGCACACAAACTACAACAATACTGGTTCTGGTAATTATTTCTGAGTATCTATTAGATTTTGAAACAATTAACCTTATAACCTATTATTTTTAAATAACTGCCAGTGGGAGAGAAGCTCTCTCCTACCTCTAACACACATACCTCAATGCCAACAAAACCAGAGTAACTTTTCCTTCCCTTTTCAGACTATTGTAAGTACATAGTTGACAGGGTTATTCTGTCCTTCCATGCATGAATTAATTATCACAGTTAATTTTACTACCACACAGTAGCTTTAAGGCACATAATTATTCACATGAAAGACTATGAAAGTAACTTCCTGCATTAGACTTTAGTGCAATATGGACATTATTAAAAGTAGCTCTGTTAAATTAACGTTGCTTCACTAGTAGTGGAAGAATAATGAGGAATGTGGGAATTCAAAAAGCATACAGTTGTAAAAAAACCCAAATTACATCACAGATAGATTCTGAATGGAAACGCTGCAAATTTCAAAGCCTGTCAGGTCATGGAACACTGTCTCATGAAAGGGAATGGCTGATGCACGTCCCAGCAGACTGAGCACAGGCACATCTCCAGTCCCAGTGTGGATATCCAGCTGATGAAGCTTCCCAAAATACATCACACAGGGACTCTGAAATTACAGCTGTAAATCAGGGACCTAGTAAAGTGAAGGACAAAAGGAGTTTATACAAGTGAGTAGTCTTATTTAATATTTCCATTTCAGTGGATACCAATCACAGCAGCAGAGAGATGCTCGGGATGCTCCAAGCTGTGTCTCGCTTTCAGCGCTCCCTCCCAAACATCTTCGGGACTGGAGCCACTCAGTGTGTGAAGTCCTGCCAGCCCTCCCCAAGGGCAGCACTTGAGCTTCTGTGCATCACAGGACTTCATTCACACAGAGCATCAGATCTTACACAGAGCACTTCCAACACACAGATCACTCACAAAACTATCAGCCCTAAAGCAAAAAGAGGCAGGAAACCAGAAGAGGGTCCCCTGTCTCACACAAACCTGAGAGTGCAGCTTTCCACAATCGGCCTCAGTTCTTTAAAGAAGCTGTGGGCTAAGTGCAGCCCCCAGGAAGGGAAGGATCTGAATGCCCTGGATGCACGTGTGCAGGTTCTCATCTGCTTTTAGCTCCCACAAACTGCACTGGCTGCAGAAGTCACTCCACATTTAAGAAAATGGGAAAGCATTCCCTGGGCTTCATTTTTCTTTTTTCCCCCTAACTGTAAAATGAGGATAATGACAAGGTACATCTTGGACAAATAATTAATTAGCTAGGTTTATTTATTTCCTTTTGCTTTTAAAAATTGAAAGTTCTCTACAGGATCTGAGTACTGTTGTTGGTTTTTTACAAGTAACAGCAAAAATACAAAAGACACTATCAGAATCCCAGGAATTAAAACTACTTTTTTCTTACACTGTGGGTTTTGTAATTCAAAATATATTTCACTCACAGAAATAAAATGTCAAGGAAAACAACATTTTAAAATTCTCAGTTCAAGAAGCCTGGTTTCAAATGAAGTACTGTCTGAAAAATTTTCTGAAGTATAAAAAAAAAAAAAAAGTAATTCAAGCAGATTCTGATTATGTGGTGTCTCTATGAATTCATCTTTTACCTGCAGAATATGCATCCTTATCATCAGAAAGCAGCTGAAAAGCATGTAATAAACACAAGAGGCACAAAAAAGGGTAACATCTCTCCTCTATCCACAGGCATACAGACCTAATAGCACTTAATATATTCCTCCTACGTGTATTTACAACCTTCAGGATACAACCTTGAAATGCTATTGATATTTCACTCCTGTTTTCCTGAACCACTCTGCTTCCACTTACCTCAGATGTTCCTGCCTGCAAGACATGCTTATAAATACTGTGAGTTGGAATGGAACAGGCTGGGGTGAATATACGGACATCTGGGATTACTCTATTCTCCTAAGTAAATATGAATACAAATTGCTTTTTTCTAAGCAAGGAAAACTTTTTTTATGACTCATTTGAAAAGAAACTTATTTTTCAAACCCAGAACTAAGTGGTGTTGAGTTTTATGGCTAGGGAATACGTTTTCTTCCAAGACTCAGCTTGTAGAAAAGGTGCAGAGAACCAACACAGCCAGGAGGACTGGATTCCTTCTTGCTGATTTCCCACAGTACACTCATCTGATGCTGAGGGCAGAGGGTTTTATTCATGCCCAGAAATGCCTGTGAGGCAGGATGTGGGGCTCAGGGAAGTGAATTTGGCTGCTTCCTAGCTGGAAGCCAGCAGAAGGGAGAATCTTTGCCAAGGGGAACAGACAGGTTTCTGGTTATTCGACTGGAATGAGACAAAGAGCATACAGCATCAACTCAGAATAAAAAGCTGGTGGGTACATCCTCTCAGCTTTTAGAATAGTATTTACTAGGAAGTAAATCCTACTCTCTTTGGGTCTGAATCTCCTTCCTAAACTGGAACCAGGAGTAAATTGAGTAATTCGATGCAAGTTGATGGTGTTATTGACATTAAACAGCATAAGTGGAGAGATGCTCACTTTTCTCTGGAGATATTTTCTACATCTCCTCTTGTTAGTGAGAATAGTGTGATTGTTTGCTAGAAATAAGATGATTACACTCTCTCTCATTAGTCCTCATTAGGCAAAAGATGAAAATGCTCTGTTTCTTAATTCCTAGTATGTTCTACCAGATACTCCTGAGAAAACTGACAGCTCATGACCAATTGCCATTAATTTAACAGGGCATTTTATTCTTATTGGTAAAGGTTACTAGTAAGCCAGTTTATGTCCATTGTATGCGTGCTCTCCCTCGTAATTACTGATTTCCTTTTTATAGTTCCATCTCCGTTGGGTTACTAGACTGTTTGCATAGTTTTTTCTGGTTTTAGGAAAGCAAAATCATGAATCATATTGTCAAAGAATGAATCCTGTTGGTAGTATTTTCTTCTGGTAACTGCTTCTGAACCATATTCACGCTGCCCAAGAAATGAGTTTCCAGCAGATAGCCCAGAGTGCATAATTAGGCCCCCCAATGATTGAGAGAGACTGGTATGTTCAGGGAGAACTGACTCAGATTTTCACCTAATTGATAAAAATCCCTATCTGTAGATATGAATGCTAATGAGACAAAGAAAGGTCTGGGCAGACCTCTGCTCCAGAACCACTCATCAGGCACCTCCATCCACTCGCAGTTCAGAACATCTGGTCCTCTCCTAAGGACCAGCAATGGATGAGCTCTCCTTCACCCAGTCTGACTAGCACAGCAGAGCCCTGCTCCAGGAAAACAGGAAACCTGAGGTCAGGGACCTCTGCCCCAAGCAGAAAATGATACCACTGCTTGTCTTTCTCCAGAGAGTGCTCCAGCTTCCAGGGGAGAAGGCAGATGATGGTAAGAGCATTCCACAGGCTTCCTGGTCAGGCTTTGGCTTTAAGAAAGCAATGTAAAACTCACGGGGCCAAAGGCACTGAACAAGAGGAACCACAGCAAAGCAGACTGCTGATGTGGTCGTGCTCCCACTCCTCATACTGATCACCGGGTACTCATTCAGTAGGGGATCATCCCCGGATCAGTGAAGTGGAGATTTAGGAGAAGGGAGACAGAAATTGAGGAGATGAAATGAAGGCAAACTGGCCGTGATACAGAAAATACCTGTACAACAACAACCTGCTGCAAAGAACAGATCCTTTCCCCTCGGGAAGCTTCACCACAAGGCTGCATTCACCTGCCCAGCTGTTGTGGAGCCCTCGCTCCTGGCCAGTGACAGCGACAGCGGGTGTTGTGGGAGCAGCTCTCCGCAGAGCTGGAGCCTGACAGTCGGGCTGCCACCAGTCAGCTGGCCACAAACACCTCTGTCAAACCTGGAGGGGACTGCAGGCAGCATTTCTGCTTGGAGGTTTAAGCATCAGCCTTGAAGGAACAGTACTGCTGTCCTCAGCCTGGGAGAATATAAAAGTCAGGTTTTCTCAGCATCCTATACTGTGCCACCTACTCAGTTAGCTCTACTTTATCACAATTATTCTCATTATAATTTTCATGAGGAATATATCTGAGAGTTAAACATTAACTCGAATTACAGCCAAGATGACTAATTATTCTTTGCAGGTGTAGTACATTTAAGAACATTCTTAAGGGCATTTTAAACAAAGAATCAAATAAAATTTACTGCCTCTGTTTATTATTTAAATTTATACTTTACTGAAATATAGTCTTGTCACCCAGGTCATATATGACAAAAATACGTTTTTAGACAATTTCTAGAAAAACAGTTTTCCTCTTTTATCAAATAATTAAATTATATTCATTAATGAACAGCTATTGATTCTAACACCTGTTCTACATTTATGTCACTACTAAAAAAATTGCTATTAATATATTTTAAGCAAACTACATGTGTTCTTACTCTATTAACACTAACAAGGTTAACATTGGTAAAGGAATTACTCAGATTGGAAGGAAAGTTACACACATGAATGGCTGAAAGGGGGGGGGGGGGAAAAAAAAAAAAAGNAAGCAGTAACTGAAACTAACCGTAAAATACAGTTAATTGTTTCTCCTGAGAAGGGTAAAAACCATGAGAGAAATTACACAGAAAGTCAAACTGCAGTTTCTTCCCAAGTCATCTGAGTTCAATACACCAGTCAGAGGCATTTCATTCCAGTGGCACTGGAGAGGAAGATATTTAGCAAGCTTCAGCATGCTGGCACTGGAGGTGACTTGCTGAATTTCAAGCTGACAGGTTAATGGTAAATAAACCATTTTCTCCTTGGCATTTTCAAATGTGTCCTTGAAATCTAAACACCTTTCTACTATTTGTGCTCAGCAGAGATCATGGATAGCTTAGAAATTTGTGATTTAGGGTAGCTTCACGCCTAGGATCAAACTGAAAGGCTAAAGACATCAGTATTAAGTCTGCACTGCTATGCAGAAGGATTTCAAAATGATCAAAATGCAGAAATTATCACATATTTCAGAGATATATATCAACTGAAAGTTCTATTTGATTTTAAGACATTAAAATTCATGTTTTCATTTCTTTCTCCACAACTGTGACTGCTTGGAACTTCAGGGCTTTATTAAAAGTACGCCTATCAAAAGCATTGGCAGTGCTGACTCTGCTCTCTGGAATTAAGAAATGACAGAGTAAGGCAACAGCCTAAGACTTCCAATGAGAGAATTTACTCATTAAACTCGGTTTTCAAAGAGAAAAATGCAGGCCTGATTTCACCTTGGATAAAAAAGTTCAAAGAAAACTGCAGCGCTCGCAGCTGAGCTCTCCCAGGCTGCGACAAGGCTGCGGAGCTGAGCCTTCAGAGCTGAAGCTGCTGCGAGGAAGTGACCTGAATGGCCAACGTGGCGCAGCTTGGCAAGCCCTGCTGAAAATCTGAAAACATCACCGATGCCATCCTACAGAGACTTCTTTCCTGCTCAAAAGATAGGGATGACAGGAACAGTCACGGTCAAAACTCAATAAAACTCATCGGCAAAACTCAATTAAAAAAAAAGGGGGGGGGGGGGGGAG
>VZRE01006588.1:125066-136881 GCA_013396775.1 Cephalopterus ornatus
GGGGGGGGGAAGCGTAAATTGAAACGTAAAATTCCTGTGATGTGTAAAGTGCTTTCTAATGCGCTTATTCCAGACTGACAGTATTGCCTGGAAGCAGCATTTGTGACTTCTGGTTTCTAGATCTGAGCAGACAGAGAAATACTGTGCGTGCTTCAAATCATACATTGCTTTATCTTAAGTACTTCAGTCACCGAGATGCAACATGGTTTAATACAATTCTGCCTAGCAACATGTTGAGAACTTACTGTCCACACGAGAGTCTGGCAACATAATAAGGAAGAAATCACCATCTTTTAGCTATACCTATGTATGGGAATGTTAGCATAATTTGTTTTGCTTTGACTAGTTTACTAAAAATAACATTTTTTCCCAGAGAAAAGTTCAGCTTCTGGATGAGTTGAAGGAATAAAAATGTGCTGGTAGTACCAAGAGCAATTAGAAGCTAAGTTTAACAAGCAGTCATTATCACCACGTATTTCTGTAGCAGAACGTTATGCAGGACAGGTACTGAACTGGAGTTCAGACATGTATGTACCCATTTGATTTTTCCACAAAATGAAGAGACTATGAAAGCTCAAACAGTGCCAAGTCTTAGTAACAGCTATGTGAGCCATAAACTGAAAGAATTAATTTAGCATAAATAATTTATTACATTAAAGATGACTGCAAACACGGCAGTTAGATTTTATATGCACTTTCAAGATAAACCAGGTGCCTTAGCTGTCCTGTTCCTTTTCTGCTGTAATGTGGTAAACCATTTCCAACACAAATTAGTTTATCTTTACAACAACTCAGCACTGTTATTACTGGTGAAGGTAACCAATAACCACCAGACATGCTTTCTTAAACTGTATCAGGTTTTTGTAGCCTGTTTTGTTTGAATTCTTCCAATTTTCCTCACCTTTGTTTAGTCTCTGTTCGAGCCTTACCTACTCTCTCAATACCCTGTATTGCTCATCTCTATTTCCATTCAGTTTAATAACTTGCTCCTCATGTTTTCCTCCCCCCCCCCCACCAATCAATTTTTGGTATTACTACCTGTATTCTTGGAGATTGTGTTTGTGTAAACAGTGGCAAAGAATTTGTATGTGTTTTCTGCTGTTTTCAGGGACTTGAGCACTGCAATGGTCTCAAAGGGACCACCTGTAAGAATAAGTATTCACCCATGACAAAACTAGTGATAACAATCAGAATCAGTTCTTACTCAGAACTTTTCATTACCAGATCTCAGGGATCTACAGGGGATGTCTCTGTAAGAACAAGGCACATGTATGACTTGACCATTTGCATTTTGTGGGATTTCGCCCTTCTCTTCAAAGGATGTTCTGTTGCTTAACAGATCTAATTAAAATTATCTTACTGTTTAATCAAAACTTTCTTTGCTGTGATTTCAACTATTTCTCATCTTGTCACTTGTGGCTAACGAGAACAATCCTGTTCTGTGCTTCTACACACTGCTAGAAAGAAAGCTATAGCATTTCTAAGCTGTGGGAAAACCCCTAGCATCTCTAATTGCAGACCTACACAAATTATCACAACACTTAATTACTGAATTCTCCAGAACTCAATTGCACTTCCTATTTAGGACTCTCTGAGTGCCCTGAAAGTGTTAGCATGCTTAACATGAATAACCTGAGGTGCCATGGGTTACTGTCAGCTCATCCTGTGAAGGAAGATGAGCACCACGGCTGCTGATAATCCCCATTTCCCTAGCACAAGGCCTTCCTACCTACGTGTGTAGCATTATGGCTTACTAAACAGAGAGTTCTAAAGAAACAACAAGTATATTTTATTTCTTTAAACTATAAATCCGAGATAAAGCACTGAATATATCTCACTGGAGATGCTGATATAGACACAGATGTTCAATGTTGAAATACGTCTATCCTCTGCACATTTATTTCCATGGCCTCAGATATGTTCATTTTACAGACCAGCTGCTACGAAAGACGGAAAAGAGGGAGCCTAAACAGATAACATTTTCCTTCCTGCGCTCCCGTAAAAGGTCTATGATTCCTTCTTTTAAGTACTTATTTTAGAACCGGTAAGACTGAAAGGTGTCCCTGTGTGAAGTGCTCCTGGATTTTTTTAGAGACTTAGGTAGTGATCTACCTTTCAGGCAGAATCAGGCCTTGAGGAGTAGGATTTACCAAATCCCAACTGACTGAAAATGAAGGAACTCTCTGAGAATATAGCCCAGTGTTGTTTAACTGGTTTTCCTTCGTAGAAAGAGAACCTGAGCCTGGGATAACTCAGAGCACTTAATTCCTGTCACTTCTTCCGGTTTCGTATCCCCCTTTCTTTCATCAAAACCAACATCAGCACAAAATTATAGCATCAAGAAATGCACTTAAGTCACACTATCACATGTTATGCTGGACCAAAAAAAAAAGTGGTACAAGGAAATGATCATAAAGTCTGCATTTCTGCTGTTTCACTTATAAAATAGTCTCCTCTTCTGTTAATTGTAAGGAGATATCGCTGGCAGTCATCGCTATTTCCTGTAATAACTATTTTCCCTGTTTCCTTTAATTTCCTCAATTCAGTCTTCTAAATTTTGCCCAGAAAAATACCTTGTAAAAGCACACTAATGAAATGCCTCATTAGCTCCTTTGTTTCATTACTTTTGCCTTGGCAATGCCACTTAGAACTCCAAGTACAGAAAGAGCGGCGCACCAGCAATTGTGAAGGACTTTGAAATGCTCTGCATGAAGGCGCTCTGAGAGCTCAGCTCTGAAACTGCAACCTTTACTTGTGACCAGAACCCTTATGCTAGCAGTGCTTCATCACAAAACGATACAAACTGTTTGTTTTTCCACCGAGTTTAAGTATTTTTAGATTAGTTTAAAATACACACATGAAAACAACATGTGAATACACTCAAGAAAACAGTTTCAGCTGACTAAACCTTAGAACTGCAGTGCAGAACAAACAAAATGATGTAATTTTCTAAAAAAAGAGCATAATTTCTGGTTTACAAAAACTTGCAAAAGATGGGCAGTTTTAACTCATATCTTACTCGTCTTTTCAATGCACTGCAACAAACTTGAGATTAAAAGCATTGTGAAGACACGCATTGCTTTAAGTATGTTTCTCTTAATTTAGGTTAAGCTGAACAAATAGATATGGAAATATGGTTTCCTCTTTTCTAAATCACTTAAGATACAAAATATATTCCCTGTTAGATTTCATGTTTTCTTCTTCATCTTGTGAGGATTCTCATTACTGAGACCATAGGCTTGGATTATTGGCTATAGTTTCACATTTTCTTTTTACAGAATAGCGTGTCTTCAGACAGGACAGAATACAACACAAAGCAAAAGAATAGCCTTTTGTCAACCTGTAATTACGTACTTGCAAAGATTTAAAGAGCAAAGCTCTTTCTGGGAATCTGCCTGATGATTTCAACAAGCTTAACTGTTGTAGAGATATGTAAGTTATTCTAGGAACAAAAAGAATTTCTTACTTGGTCCTCAAAGGAGATTGCCTGGGCAACATCTCTGGGAAATCCATCGATCACTATCCCCTCTTCATCAGGGATCTGCATCAATCTCTGCTTTATCTCAGTTATGGTTGTTTCCTTTCACAGAGAAAAGAAGTTGTTTATTTGACATTGTAAAGGAAGTTTTCTTGCTGGTGCACATTAACACAGCATGTACAAACCCTCTAAAGTTGACACGAACACAGCATACGCCGTACCTGAGGGGCCAGTTCTCCAGTGGTAATTATTTTGGCAATTAGGCTCCATTTTCTATTGCTGCTCGTGCTGTGGATCTTCTTCCTCAACAATTCACCAACCGATATGTAGTTAAATCCGTAACGTTCTGCTATTTTCAAACTCTGTGTTCCTTTACCGCTTCCTGGGCCGCCTATTGTGAATTATAAGCAAAACATTAAGTCAGCCTTTCACCCGAAGAACCCAATCACACGTCAAACCTTTGCTATGGGCACCAATTTTCCGACCATTATTAGAGTCAATCTTGCCGTTGCATGACACTGGGAATCTATCTCATCTACCACATCATAAAGGTAACAGTTTGGAATATGAAGTTAAAAAAAAAAGAAAGGATGCAAACCCAGTTGCAAAATAAAAATAAATGCACTCTTTTAGGCTTGACCTCATTCTAAAGCTGTTCGTGGAACAGAGGTTTTCTCAATCTGTAGTAGAGGAGCAGAAAATGAACTTTTACCTTCTGGAACTCTATGAATCCAAAGACAGAGCCAGATAGTCTGAACCGCATTCATGTCAGAAAGAATCATACTTAGTTAAATAAGCCAATTAAATCAATGCACTGGTCATGAAACTAAACTAATAAAATCTGCTCCTGAACATGCTTGCATGAGTTTCTGAGGTTTTCTAATTTTACAATACAGAAAAATATTAAATAATCAGCTGAGATGTTTCCATAGTGATTTGGTACAAGGACTTATTGAACCATGCATACTTCTGGTATTGATGCTTGAAGCATCTGACAGAGAAGCAGTTTGTTAGGTTCAGCTTGCTGGACAACTTGAAGAGACGCTTCAATAGATATAAGACAGGCCAAACGGGTACCAAAATCACAGAAAACAGGTACATTACACTGGAGGGAAAGCTGAAGGTCAGCTGGACAGCAGAAGCAAGAATGCCTGTAAAACAATCAGACCATATCTGAACTAAAAGGAAATGTCATGATGTGATGAACAGAGAATCTGGAACCCAGTATGTAAAACCAGGGAATAAAAATAACTGTTTATATATAGAAAAGTGTATGCTAGTGGACAGTGTAACAAAGCAAACCCAAACTAAATCTTTTGGTAATAAGCACTAAGCAGCTACAATTTGGGGAATTCTGTGTAAGAACATTGAATTGTATTTCAACAGACAAAGAATTAAGATTAAAAATATACATTTTCCATGAACTTTAAAAAATACGGCAACACAATGAAAGTAAATATGAATACACTGAGCTTCTTGGTAGTAATCATGTAACTCTTTCATATATTCTCTGTACTATTCCCATAAATAGCTTTTAGGCATTTATATAATTAATACAGTTTTGGCTCCAGGATAAGCTCTACAATTATTTCCCCATGTACACTTATGGCCCTCTCTGTGTCAGCAGGTCCAAAGCTGTGCTCCAGTATCACTGCCAGAGAGCTTCCAGTGCCACCAGCAGCCAGCAGGAGCCCTCTGTGCCCTCACCCTGCCATGGCAGTGCTCCACCTGCCCTCTGGAACTCAGATCAGGACCCACTGGAAGAGAATGCCCAGAGAAACACGCATATTGTCGAAGTGTTCCCATACCCTGCCCCCAGTTCACCTACACCCTCGGGAAAAAAAAGGTTTTATCATTATCCAGTAATGTTTCTACAAGCATTTATCTGTCACATCCAGCTAGTCAACACAACTACAGATGTTTATAAAACACATAAGTAAAGAAACGAAAGAAAAGCTGTATCTTATCCTGGTACAATAAGGTCACAATGAAACATGTTTTCCCCTCGTTCCGTTCCCTTGCTGTTTCTGTCCTAAAAAGCCATATGTTTCTCTCTTCTTTGAGCAGACTGTGTTAGGTTCTACAGCTTTTCTTCCATTTCAGTAGTTCTAGGTGATCCACACGGGCTCGGTTTTTTCAGCTCGAACTCTTTTTTTCACAGACAGCTTAGCTATCCTCTCTGCAAGAACAAAGGATGTTCCCTTTCGTAGCTACACCAGGAATCCTCTCCTCATGGAGTGGCTGTAAAGCACTTCTGCAGTTCTCCCTGCTCCCTCTCATGGCACACTCAGCTTTCCCCACGACAAAAGCATTCCACCAAACCTTACAAGTTTGACACACGCTGTGCTGCGCCCCAGCAGCAACAAAAATGCAAAACATATACAGGTAATGTGTAGAAAATTTAAAAAACTGACAAGAAAAACAGCATTAGTGTTCCGACAGAGAGGCAAAAGATGCCAGAAAGACAAAACTGATACTTGAAAAGACATCAGCCTGTGAAAGCATAAAACAGCTGAAAAAAACCTGCTTGAAACAAGTAGATGGACTTCACACTGCAGTTAGGGAGAGCTTTGCTTTGCAATTAAAGGGAAGCAGAAAAAAAACCCACTTTGGCACTTCTGTTCTTTCAGTTCGAAAGTAACTTGCTTTAATGTTCATAAACTTCTCACACAGTTTGTTTTTCTCAGTGCAAATCCATCCCTTTATAGCATGCTGGGATTATCCATTTACATTCTGAGGGGAAACATTCCGGTAATAAAATAAGGGAAAAGGGATAGGACAAAATTACTTCCTGCAGCAAAGCATTATAATTTACTGAACTATGTATCCATTCCTGATTCTTTGAGAAATCACACTGACAAACTGCTCCTTGGAAATGAAAATCAAATCACTTTTGGTTTTTGTTCTTTTCACTTATTCTGAGACGATGCATTATTCAAGAAAAGTGTGATTATTTTACATATTTCTAGAAGATGTCTAGACAAGGGAACACTTGTTGCATCTAAAACGATGTTTGCTAATGGGTCTCAAGTGAAGATCTGTATGCCCAAAAACTTTTACTGAAGCAGTCGTTTAAATCTAGTTTTGCCAACAGCAGTTCAAAATTTCAATTTTGTTGTAAATTCAGAATAAAGTCACCTAATAATTAGATTTCTGTAAATACTTTTGACTTTAAAATCTAGCTGTGGACTGAATTCAACAAATCAATAGGCAGCTGCTTGCTGGCAGCACTATCTTTGATCTAGCCTTTAAACTTTGATTACAAAAGGAAAGTGCAGGTTTTTAACAAAGTGCAGCTACAAAACACACTGAACTAAGGTGCTAATGACACCAGGTAATTAATATTTTGAGATCTCTAAATTCAGGCTGTATCAATAGTAAAAATGTGGGGTTTAAAGTATATTAGGAAGCACATTTTTAAACACAATCTAGTTTCGCAGTGTTATAGCGCCTCAGAAACTTAATTTTTCCAGTGATTCAGCTGTGTGCCATCCTGGCTGGTTCCATGTGATTTTTCTAAAATCCAGTCATATACTCAGTTTGCAGCTTTACTTTTCCCTTTCTGCAGAGGTCTCTTCTGCAAACCCAGAAAAAGAATAAAACCCCCACCGTCATGAGCGAGTTCTCTTTTGCCCTGGAGCTACCTGGTTCCTTTGTAGGGATGACAGATTTCATAAAGCAAAGAAGTTGTAAAAACCTTTATGGAAGCATTAAAAAGATCCTGGGCTGATGCATTAATAAAGAAAAGTTCACCTAATACAAGAAGCAGAAGACAGGTCTTTAACTTCATTTCAGTGCCTAACAGTGAATGGGACCAGCACAACCTGAGCTAGGCAGGATGATTAGTTATCACTAATTTGACATAAATATGTTGCTTAACTGAATTTTCTGTTGCCAGTTTATACAAAATGGAAAATATGCAACACATTTTTTGTGTGCAATACTTGCCTCTTCAAATTCACAGTACACTTTTTTCTTTTTTCCTCTTTTATCTGGTTATTCTTTTATTCATTCCAGTGTGTGTTTTTATGTGCTTTCTCAATGGCAAGTTGAATTTGGGAGGAGAAATTTTCTTGATACTGTAGAAAAACGGCCAATAGCTGCTGTGCTACACACAGTCCTGTGTTTCTATCAGATCACACCATAATAGATTCAGAGAAACTCAGTGGGAATATAAACCTGAAACAGCCTTTGTGGAATGTTTACAATGTTCCCTATATAAATGGGAGGAAAGAAAAGCTCTCTAAAATCTGCTCACTGCATGCTGGCGCTCAAGGATTTCACTTCAAATGCACCTGCACTCGGTTCCAGAGGTGAAAGCCAATCTCTCTTTATCTCCCCTAAATCAAACCATCATTCATCACCCTACTGCAACTGAGCTACACAGATTTCAATGCATTAAGAGCCTTCTGTGGTCACTGAAAAGGAGCCAGTTCCTCTCCTTTATGAAAAGGAAGGCTAGCTAATTAATTGGGATGAAAGAAAGGTATGGGTTATTTCTCCACCTAATTGCAACCTTCATAGTTCAGCGGGGCACAGAGAGATTTGCACGGTGAGATCTGTAATTCTGAAATGAAAGATTAAGAAAATTCAAATGCCCTAAGCAATTCCTTTGGCAACCCACAAATACCTAGAAAAATGCCAGGTTTTCTGGTTTTAATGTATTCCTCTAGCCCATTTCTGAGAACTGCTGGATGCAGAGCCTAGAGGACACGCTGTTCTTAGAGAGTCCACTCTGTAGTACAGAGAAGACATTTCTGCTCCCTTTTACTACACTACATACTATTCTCTGTTATGGAAGCAATCTCTCTCTTTAATATAAATAAAGCTTTATAGACTAAAAATGTAATTGTCCATCCCCTGGCACCTGTGCTGTAACTCTTTAAACCATTTCAAGCATTAGGCCTGGCAGTAAAATTTCTAAGGACAACTATCCCAGATGACAAGGAAACTAGTTCAAAGAACTTCAGTTCAAAAACAGAATAAACCATTGATTTAGACTTAAACTGCAGCTATTTTTTAATAACTTATGCTCGTCTGAGGCTGGAAAGTACAAGTTGCTTAGAAAGGGCACTAAACAGCTCACAAGAGAGAACCTGGGGAGAAAGCACAACTAACTAATGCCAACTGAGTGCTCACTGTCCATGAAGTTGGCACAGGATTCACTCGCCAAACAGATCTAGGGATTAATTTATCAATGCAATGGATTAGTGACCGCGCGTGCTCCCTCCAGCTGGACATACTGACCACCTGCCAGGGCTCTAAACACAGATGACAACTGTCCCCTATCACCTTTTTGAGCTGGCTTATCCAATGTTTTGAAATACCTTTTTTTGTGCTCAGCTTTGAATGTATCTATCACAGGGTTTCAGTTCAACCCGGAGCGTGCCTTGGAAGAGCACTTTGCTTCACGTGGTGTTGCTGTCTTGAAACGCGTGAGCCAGGTTTAATTAAGACCAAATCAAAGTGGCAGATGCGCTCCATAAGCAAACCATGAGCTCTCCAGCAGCCACCGGGCATGCAGTCTACAGAACACAACTGCAGGTGCTCGCTGTAACCCCAAAAATGCCTACAGTCGGGATGCTATATCCTCAGCGCCAACAATTTCACACTCTAAATCGGGCTGCACGACTTGCTGCGGCAGGTGGAAAAAATCGTGTTTCAATTCATATAGGCATTCAGTGCGTTTGCAGTACAAATCACAAGGCAAAGTAACAGAGGTAAAATCGTGTAGAAGAGACTGCTTTCATACCTATGACAAGGATAATTTTGGGTCGAGGTCTTGCAGGGTCAAACACATCATACTCTTCAATTAGCTCAGCAGTTTCAGAGAGGTCGGTGTCACTTTCGATGGAAAACTGTTGGATGGGAGGGAGTCTGTCATACCGTCGGTATGGGAAGTTGGAATTATCAGGCATCACTGTAAAACAGTAAGATACACTGGAAATTGCAGAAACAGGCAGAAAACTCAAACTCAGTTGTGTACACAGATCTAAAAAAGCATAAATATCTCATAATTTCACACTGTGTTTGCCGTTGCTATATTAAATATTCCTTGCCTCTATTTAGCTGATTTATTAAATTGCAACCACTCAGAGTCAGTCTTCTCTGGAGTTTCTTCACAAGCACATCAGGTGTTCTGTGAACATCTGCCCAGAGCACCCAGAGTTCAGCAGTGGCCTCTGAGAAGAAAAGCTTTGCATTGTGCAGATAACCTGTACTATTAAGCAGGACTCTTTTGGTGACACATGCTGTACACAGACACGGAGACAGTATTCTTGTTAATTAGTTGAATGAAATGCTGCATGGCAAGGAAGAATAACTATGGCAACTGAAAGATGAGCTAATTACTCTTTGTTAACATTACAAATAAAATAATGACAGGTATGGGTATGACAGCTGCTTAGATTTTATGAGATGCACCTTTTTCTAAGAGTTTATAATCTGCATCGTATTTAGTAAATTAGCATATAGCTCCAATATTAACTGGAAAAACCACTTAGTTTTTCAGTAACTGCACTGAAGTTGGTATGTATGTCATCCATAAGAACCAAATAAAAATATAAGCCAAGTGCACTGATTCAGCTCTGCCCCTATCTTTGCAAATGTTTGAAGTAGGTTACAAGAAATTTCTCCACTAATGTCTTAAACGTTTACAAAGCAAACACCCATCATTTGGCTGCAAAGTGATGACAATTTCCTCTCCTGCCTAGCATCCGTTATGGAAGGAGAAAAACAAATGCCAGAACGCAAGGAAACAGAATTCTTGACTCCTTTGTCTATGGAAAATCAGAATGAGGCATGATCTGCTGCAAAATAATTCAGCAGTGGATGTAAACCCACACACAGTACAAGAAATATAATAATTTCTACATTTAAGACATTACCATTCCTGAGAAAAGACCTCCTGGGTTGTCCTCCATTGAGTGGAGGCAGGGTCTTCTTTTCTGGGCTGACAAAAGTGTCCCATTTCACTTTTTCTGGCCCTCCAAGCTCTTTCACTTTCTGCAAACAGCTTTCCAAATATTCAATTGGGTCATCGGGCTTGTAACACATTAATCCATTCAACAGACTCTGAAATGGAAGATCAGAAATACACACCATAATGGTAGATGCCAGGAAAAAAACATGCACCTTTCCTTTGCCTTTGACTTTCCACAGAGAAGTCCCATATTCCTTGTATATTCAGACTCTCCATTTCAAGCCAACGCATAAAACCAAGGCCTGCAAAAATCATCCGATTTTGGTTTGCCAATGTCATAAAAATTACTCAGAACAGGAAGCTCATGGCTATGTCTTTACATTTGTCTGTTTGCACTGTAACAAAACCTGAACATAGCAAAAAGCCTTCTATATTTTTCTTAGAACAACCACTGCCAAGTACAGGCAGAGCAACACCCAAGCTAGAGAGCCCCAAAAGTTACATATTCTTTGTAGTCTTTCACCTCACTAAAACGTATCTTTTTCTTAAAGACCAGTGCACTCACAAGTGTCTCATCCATATTCTTGTCAACACACACAAGCAATGAAAAAAAGGTTCTTAAAAAACACGAGAAATACTAAAACATCATCTTGATCAGTATCGGAAAAAAGCCCCCAAACCCGCACCCCCAAAATTCATAGGTGATTCTTGATTTAATTGATCAGGAATTTGAAGCCAGTAGAAAACCCCTCTCTAGAATATTAATTCTGCACCCATCGTAGCCATGAGCACTGTGGGGAGCGGGGAGGAAGGACTGCCAGGCCCTCCTCCGACGCATGGTAATTGATTTTCCTTGACAAAGTGATGCATAAGTCATCATCTCACCTCTCCACAAGGGAGCTGCATCCAACCTTCCCTTAACAATAAATGTCTTTCGGGATGATTCCCATTCCTTTCTGCTCTTCCTAATTTTTGTGTGAATAAACTGAACGGTTATAGCTCGTATTAGTAGCAAACATAAACAGCTCCAATTCAGGACTTGCTCAGTTGTTATCTACAGTTTATACAGTGACTGTTATTTACACACATTTGAACTTATAAAATAGGATATCATTTCTATGCATCTGTGCCCTTACTATACTACTTAACTGATCACAGGAACTAGCCATGTATTTCTGCAGAAGATATGCACCAATTTTTAAAAATCTCTAGCTCAAACCCGGAGCCTCTACAGAAAACCAGTTCTGTCTGCATGTCTCGTTAAACCATTCACACTCTAGCTGTATTATTAAAACATTAGCGTGGTCTGCGTCCCGTAATATTCAAATACATAGCGAAACGTCTAGCTTCAGCACAGACGAGGGAAAACACATACGTGTCTGTGTGTGTTTTACACAGATTTACAGGATGTCTGA
>VZRE01006588.1:138117-152978 GCA_013396775.1 Cephalopterus ornatus
AGCCTCCTGCTCGGGGCAAGGGCAGCTCTTGAGGTCAGACCGGGTTGCTCAGGGCTTTTATCTGGTCTCATCTCGCAAAACCTCCGAGGAGGATGGAGACTGAGTAAACCTCTCTGAGTAAACCTCTCTGAGTAAACCGTGCTTCGCTGGCCTTGACGTGAAAAAGGGTTTACATCTATTCAGTCAGCACTTTCCATGTCTCGGTTTGTCTCGTGCCCACTATTGCACCACTGTGAAGACCCTGGCTCCATTTTCATGACAACCTCCTATCAAGTCTTGGAGGTCTGCTATGATGTGCCCTCTAAGCCTGCCAGAGGCTGAACAAGCCCAGTTCCCTCTGCCTATCCTCAAGGACAAGTCTCTCATCCCTGACCGTCTTTGTTGCTGTCCACTCAACTCACTCCAGTTTATCGACATCTCTCTTTTATTGGGGAGCCCAAACCAGGGTGCATTATTGTCTGTGTACTCTGGGGAGTGCTAAGAAGGGGTAGCGTCCCTGATACTCTGTAACACACCGGAAGTCCGATTAGATTATTTCAGTTGCTGAACTGTCCTATATCAAGTCTGATATTCCAATTAGATTTTTATTTTATTTTATTTTCTAACACAACATCGCTATAGTCCCAGTGGGGCACACCCTAACAGAAATAGGTTACCTAATTGCAAACCTACAAACACTGAGCAACTGCTTTCCATATCTCCATGCTTTTCAGTCATAGGATAGGTCTACCCTGGAGTCTTTTAAGAAGCTTCTCCTTGTATATGATTTGCAGCTCAATATCAGTTTGAAAAACTGATGCCCTCTCAGTTGCAGCCACGTTCCTGTTTTGCCGCTTCTGTAGTTGAACTGCCCTCTTTTTCCTCAGCCAGGCCTTCAGCTTTTTATGAAGACACTTTCTTTTCTCCCAGAGAGTCTTCCAGTCCTTGTTCATTCCACAAAATGCTCAGCACTGCTCAGGAGACAGTCCCACGATCTTCTTACGACAACTTGGACTGGTTGGTTTTCCAAGTCCTCCAGTGGATTGACACTTCTCATACATTTAAGGAAGAATTTAGTCTTTGCTGGAGAGTTTAATCAGCATTCATCTGCAGACTTTCTCATCCTCCTGTAAAATCTGGATGTGGCTTTAACCCTACTGTCTTCTGCTATGATTTTAATACATCCAAAGGTACATTAATTGAAAAGCACAGTACCTTAATTTTGATTGAGTAAAAAATAGAGTAGGCTCCAATGTCCTAATCAAAAGATATGAGATGTAATTACTTTTAAAAGATCTTAAATAAAGCTTGACAAGAGGAAGATGGAATTGAATTAAATAGATATTTTCTTAAAATAATGTCTTTCCTAAGGGAAGAGGGCTAATGGAAGATGCCATTCTATTTAGGCAGACAGATTTGTGGTTTTGGCATTTTGTGGGTTTAACTTGTTTGTTTCTTTATCCAAAAAAATTCATCTGTATTATTGTCTCTGATAAATTCCATTTATAGAGTTTCAGCATGCATAGTTTTATATATTCAGCATTAATGGGTAAATTAGTATCTCATCCAACATCCTGGTTTGGTAAGAGAAAAATATTTCCTTTCACATGCTTTTTTGTGTAAAGTCTTGACCTACTTGTTGGTTTTTTACTGTGGGCTCCCAGGCATTTTGGTCAGTTAGATAATGCTAGCAGAAAATAAAAACCTCTAACTGTTCTGCCACAAAACTGTTCTCATTATGCACATCTAAATTATTGTTCAAGAAAAGAGAGATTTCGAGCAAATCTGATTTTTGTTGCACAAAAGCAAATTCTACGTTGCAGAAATTACCACCTCGGAACAAATATTGCCATTTAGGAATCTATCAGACTGAATGTGTGAAATGTGTCTGGAAAGGATATTTGGGATCTTAATAATACAGTACCTCCTTCTAGGAGTAATTTATTATGTGTTTGCTGTCAGCAAAACCCCCGTATTGAAACAGGGTCACAGAGCTTCTCAAAGGCTCTGAAGAGCATCGGCAGCGAAGGATTAAGCTCAGATTAACTAAGTGGGAGCACAAAGCTGGCTTATTTGTCGTCTCAGGTATGTAGGTAACAAGAAGGGAGCTGCCTGAAGATGAGCTGGTTGTCTTCCAGCGGTGTGTGATCAGGAGCGTGGGTGGGAGCGCAGTGGCCTTACTGCCTCAGAAAATTAACACCAAATCCAAAAGGAGTTCCCGGAACTGGGAACATCCATCTGAGCTCCAGAGCGCTGCCCGCTCCTGAAAGTACAGGCAGCTCTTTGTAGTACCGGTTGAGGCCGAGGGATCACTGTGGTGACACTTCTACCACGTCCTACCTTTTCTGGAGGGGCAGAAGCTACAGTAGGAACAGCAAAATTTTGCTATCAAAGTGATAAGATTTCTGAAAATCCATCTTGAAAACTTCTTGTGGATCCTATACCATCGAGCTGATTCCATTCTCCTCCTTGTTTCCTCCAGGAGCTACGCGAAGCTGCACTAATATGAAATTAGTATGGGATCAGCTGGAATATGGCGTTCTGGGCCTTCTATTCTTCTTGGTTAAACCAATTACCTTCACGCCCACAGCCTTCAGTCAAAGCCTAATTAGGTTCTATGTTTTCAAAAGTCACTTCAGAATACCCCGGTGTTTTATAAATGTTTATTTTTTTTGTCTAGTGCCTGTTCAAGCACTAGTGGCTGGCATTTGTCACACAAGTTGCTGTTCCACTAGATGTGTTTATTAAATCAGAACCAATGTCCTTGGATTGATGTGCTTATACAGGCTGATATGTGGACAGTTGGAATTTGTAGATTCTGTAAGTAAAACAATTATATGTAGCCTTTTTAATAGAATATGCTCAATTTTATGAGTCTGATACAGAAACAATATGCATTTTAGTGTAAATTCAGAACTTACAGCCCCATATTATATCTAGTGTTGTGTAAATTAGTCCAACATTGCTAAAACAGTCTTTACATTTTAATGAGAAATCCATTTCTGAACAGTGTTGTTAACTTTTTTTAAACCTCATGTTTTCCCTCCCCTTTCTTTCCACTCTGAGAGACCTTTTTTTCTTTTCTACTGATACCTAAACAGGTTACTAAAGTGAATTAAATCACTAATTGAAAGGTAGTGAAAAATCTACCTGGAAAAATCTGATCTCAGGATCTAGATTTCACTAAGTCCCAGAATTACCATTTTACGTAACTTTTAAAGACACCAAGACGAACGGAACGTGGGAGGGAAGAAAGAATATTGCGCTGCTTAAAAGTCTGAGGATGTATATTTCAATCTGCTGAGCAAAAAAAATATTTAAAAAAACGTTATGGTCAAGTGACTCTTAGTTATGATAAACTAAACAGCTGTAGCTTTTATTTTCTGCTTACAGAGTATCATTCTTGTGACCCTTCCCTGAACCCTTTCCAGTTTATTTTTTCCAGCAAGGGTATCAAACAGGACGGGCAGTTCTGCTGCTCCAGCCAGCCCGTGCCATCCTCAGAGCCCTCCCCCTGCTCTTTGCCCGCTGAGGGAGTGCCTTTGTGCCCTGCCTTGGTGTTGCAGCGGGGCTCACCTTTAGCTGGTTACCCGGCAGGCTCCCAGCAATTCTGCTTCCCACTGGTTCCTCTCATGGATTCCTCCACTTGAGCATCACCACCTGCGCTTTATTCTTTGATGGGTGACTCCTTGGCATCCAGTTTGCCAAGGAATCAGCGTGCTCAGTACCAATGATCTGTTCCCTTTGTGAGTTCCCACTTCCCTAGTCTTTGTTACCTGCTGCTGCAACCACTAATTTTATTTCTTTTTTTTTTTTCCTTTTTTTTTCCTTTTTTTTTTTTTGGTAACCAATACAGTGATTTTCTTTTTCTTTTTTTTTTATAATCAATACAACTGTTATACAGCACATGGCCAAAACACATTTCCCATGGAACCAAAATAGAAACTCACTTAATATTTTCCGTTTACTTTTCTTCACTTTGGAGACCAGTCAATTAGTTATTAAATATATGTTCATTATTTTTGATTCACTCAGGTTTCCTAAAGGGAATCCTAAAGAAAATATCCTGCAGCAGTAAATAAATGCTATCAGATCAGCACTTTTTTCTTCATCAGCCAAAACAAAGTATCTGTGCATAGATCTGAGAGGATCTATTTTTAAAAAACTGGCATTAATTAAATTAATTAAGCTATATTCCAGTACATTCTTATCAGTTCTGTTTTTTCACTGAGTGCCACGTTAGATGGCCAGGCCTATAATTCCCTGTGCCACCACCCTTGGAAAGTACTGGTCTAGCACATTCCCAGGATGTAAATATTCCAAGGGTTCTTAGAGTCCCTTTCCAGCTTTTCCCTTTCTTGTCCTTTCCAGCTGTTTTAAAACTCCAATACAACTTATCCAAATATGCAGATTTACTCAGTTATTTTTAGTGACTACTGTTTATAAAACTCCCTTGACTACAATTGAAATGGAGAATGTTTCATCATCATGCTATGGCATAATTACATCGTCTCATCATTTATATACAGAACAGAAATATTTGGTGAAGTCTTCCAATTGCTTTTGATAAATCATGCAAGAATATTCCAATAATATTGTTTGGATCCTTTTCTTTTTTCTTTTCAGAAAAACAGCTCCTTTAAATGCTGTTGCACCATTCTTACCATTGGGTTTTATGTCTTTTTGTTTCCCTTTCTCATTTTTTTTAACAGTTCTTAAATCTCCCACATATATTTCTTGCAGCTTCTAGTGCTTGCAATAGATGTTTTTCTTATTCTTACGTATCTTTATTTTCAAGGCAAATTGTTGCACTGTTTTTCTGTCTTGTTAACATTTCTTAAATAATTCCCAACGATCGTGCACATTTTTTGTATTTAAATTTTTATCAGCTTATAATAATTAGATAGTATGAGGATATTGTAGAGCATTATGTCCCTTAATAAATTCAAGGTTGCCACTTCAGGAAGCCCTTCAGTTTCTGAGGGCTAAAGGGCAGGAGATCCTGCAGAGGTTTTCCTTGTCCCCAAGAAGCTGATGCCTGTTGGTGAGAACACAGACTGAGGGCTTGCACAGACTTCCAGCCGGAACCATTCCAGCTTCTGGATGCTTTGTTTTGCTTTTATTTTATGGCAGTTACACTGAAATCCTCCCTCTCCCCCCACTGTTATGGAAATTGCTTCTTGTGAGGATTATTTATATTCCTCAGTTACCATTTTTCAGTAACTGATTAATAAACAGTCCAAATCAATGGGTACTGAATTCTCAGCAACTCAGAAATGCTCTGTGATTTTTTTCCAAGGAAGTCTTGATTTCCCTGCCTTTTCATCCTAAGGATCCAACCACAGATTTTAACGTTCTAATCTATGAATTGTCCCCAAATAAGAATTTCAGGTCATCTTGTTTACTGTTTATGAGCTAAGGGAGCTTGTGGAGCTGGAGGGGAAAAAAAACCAACCCACAAAGAAACACAGCAAAATTCAGTTAATAAAATAGGCTTCAACTGAATAATGACTTGTGGGTGGTGGAAATAGAAAAGAATGCAAGCACAGCTATTAAACCTCATCTTGGGAACACTGTGGAGCTGAAGATTGTTAGAAATTGTGAGTCCCTGCTACTTACCATTCGGGCTTTATTTCACTGGTTAAATGGACCGGTGCCTTATGACATTATTTCTGTAACTTGTTACTCAGTCATACAGTCATATAGTGGGAATCTTCCCTACTTGAAAATCATCTTTCACAGAGTACAGCTCTTGAAAAGGTAAGCATCTTGACTTTTTTTTAATAGAAAGCTAAATGACTTGAAAGTAATACCAACTTCCTGTGTGAAGGGCTTAGAAGAGTCATGTAATGATTTCAGGGACTGTTCACACTGAGAAACCTTCAACATTTTTTGATGCTTATGCCTTTACAGTGGCACGAAACATTGTGATGTCAAGTTAAAGGGAAAAAGTGCAATTTAGTTTGATAAAAAATTGTATTTATCTGTGGTCAAGAAGGATTCCAGGATGGGCTTTTTTTCTCGTATGAAAGGGCCCACAGGACATTTACAAATACAGATTTTTTTTCTTCACTGTGGTCAAACACAAGTACTATTAATTTTAGTCAGGCCGTACATGGATGCCAAGTAATAAAATAAATGCTAAGAAAAAAATTCCTGATTAGTGACATGGCAATTTTTTTTTATAATTAGGATTCACAATGGAATAACGGTGGCATTGTTATTCTCTTGTTGGGAGTGATCATGGTGATAACTGTAGTGTTCTGGTAAAAAGTAAAGTCGCCTGTTTCATATTCAGTGTGTATTCAGTATTCGCTGTCAAAATGTCAGTCAGCCACTGGGGTTTGTTGGTTCATGCTTAAAGAACTTAGTTTCTTTAGAGATTAAGCTCTCTTTGGTTTTCATATTTCATAATTAAGTGGGAAATGACTATCTAAATGACTTTTCGAAACCCAGGAAGGCTGTAATTTAGGTAGATATTGGCTCACAACCCTGAATTCTATTATAAAGAACAAATTTTTTGGGGGGAGGGGTTAATTTTGCTTAAAGTAAGTAATTTTTCGATGATCGAATGTTCTTGAACTCCGTTTAACTTCTTGTTCTTTCATCGCAATGAATAGAATGAAGTATCTGGAGATTAAAATATGCACATTACATAATAATCAGATACAAATCAGAACACAGAACAAAGGCAAGATAAGGAAATTGCACCTGAAGATACAATGAGCTACACTGAGAGACAAGAGAGAGAGCAACAAAGGTTTTAACCACAGGAACGGTTTAATGTTAACTCAAAATTCATCCTGCCTTTCTGCTGATGTGCAAGAACACTGCCTGAATTTAGTGACCAACTTCAGTGAAAGCTTTCTTGTCGGTGTAACAAACGAAAATTGGATCAAACACCTGTTTTCAGTAGAAGCTGACACCCTGACAGATGGCTTATTAGCAAAGATAGCGCCTGATGGAACTGTCACACGAGGGTTGAACTTGAACTCAGGTTCAGCGTAGCATGGGTCGAAAACTCCTGGCAAAATGGAAAAAAAGAGTTCAGCCTAATATTGAACAGAGCCTAATATCCAATAGTTTTTAATACTTGAAATTAGTAATCACCTTCAGCACTTGTTGAATCACCAAGAGCTTGTTTTAGCTGCACAGGACCCTCGGCTCTGTCCTCCTGATATCTCATAAGAGATCAGGCAGTTGTGTTCTGGAAAGCAAATCCAGCCTGGCTGGGTGTTGGATTCATGGCACACGGCAGGTTCAGGAGAAGCTTGTCAAGGGTAGCTGTTTTCAGGAGAATTCCTTACAAAGTCCTGCTCCTATGTGAACCCCCTATTGCAAGAGGCACATTACTATAAAATGATGGAGCTGTACAAGTGACAAACTCAGTGGTTGTGGCTTTCTTATTTATTAAAAAAACGTTCAGGAATTAAAAAAAAATATATTATTTTGCCTCTTGTGTATTTGAAAAAGTGATCACTGACTTACAGCTGAGTTGGGACTATTTTGGAAAAGACTTGAATATTCAAAAATCCCTTCAATTAACTTCTTTCTCTACATTATACAGCTAAATCAGCTCTGAATCGGTTTGGGAAATAATTTTTTGAATTACCCTTTAGTGCAGCTAGCATTTTATTGCTGTGTGTAAGTTGACTGACAATTAATGATATTCTACTGCATTTTCTTGGCTTTCTACTGAAACTTTGTTCTGTCAGCCTGTGGGCTAGGGAAAAGAGAAACATGACTTGTAGAGGTTGACTGTACAGCTTCCAGAGCTGACTTCTTTTATGGAAATAGTGTTATGAGCAATTCCTGGGAAAAAAAGTACAGGTTTGACCATTCATTATTACTAATACACACAGAGACACACTTCCTTTCCGAGCCAAATTTTTCATTTATGAACCTATGAAGATCTCCTCTGAGAGAAAAAAATACATTTTGTTTCTGGAATTCAGAGTAGATAAAGAGCCCAATGAGTGAAGGTTAATTTATTTCACAAAAGGATTTGAAAACAATTATGTCAATTTTAGATCATCATAACTAGACACAGAATTAAGTAAGGAAATGGAAAAGATAGTTCATACTGTTTTGGTTCCTAGGTGAGGATATAAAGGAAGGCAAAATATGTTCAGCCTCCTTAATTTTATGTGACAAAAATCCACACATGTATTAAAAATGCTTCTCATAACGTGGTAATGTATGGCCATCAAAAAATTGAACTGTTTTCCTTATATTGCGGAAATATGCAGGGAAACAGAATCAGATGGAAGAGCAAAAATGGATATATGGTGGCAACACAAAAAGATTTTGAATAGCGATTGAAGTATCCGGGTTTCAAGATGCCATGAAATTAACACTGAATGCTTTGAGATCTTTCAGGAAGAGGTGCTGTCCAGATAAAGAGCATTTGTTATTTTTATTTTTAGCAGAGTCAAATGATAAACTTCTTTATACTGAAGCTAGGTAGTAAGTAAAGTTATGTACCCCTGACCTTATATCATGATTTTAATGTCATTATTCTGAAAAGGATAATGTTAGTTTGTTTTTTTTGTGAAACTTCAATCTGAAATCTTTGTATTTCTGTACCTGGTATTATTTTCTTGATATATATATTTAATATGAACATGTAGCTAAAGTGCAAGATTTTTTTAGCATTTCCATAACGTTATAATGAGAGAAATTTTAAGGAAATCCTTGATAACTATCAAAGGGCAAGAAGGTGATTTTCACTGAGATAATAGTTTTGCAAATGCATCCATTAAGGCACTGATTAGTTGAAGCTGATTGACTGGTTGGTGCCTTTTCTCCACGTAAAAATCAATCACCTTGAATGAACATGTAAATTCAAACGCCTAATCTTAAAATCTAAAAGGTCATTAACTGCATTAAATGTAGCTTTTCCATTTTCATGTAATATGTATTTAGCAGCTAAACCAATTAGTTCGGGTCACAGAGCAGGACAGACACACAGAAATGACAGGCACATATTCACGTTTTGGGAATTCCTGTTATCACAAGGTCTTTTTCCTGATGGTCCCTTTGACTTAGGAAAATCTCATCGGGGACACTCCTTAGCACAAAGATACACGCAGGTAAAAAGGAGGTGCCTGGATTTTTTATTCATGAGTTGCAAAACAATGTGAAAAACTCCCAGGTTTTGGAACTGAACACATTCTTGTGTGGGCAGTGCTCAGTTTGCACAACATCCTCGTCAACTCAGGCCGCACAATTTGGCTTTTAAGAAAGAAGGTATTTGGGGGATTGCCTAGTCACCAGTTTACTTTCTTGCTGAATACGCTATTTGGGTTTGTCTAGACTTTCTCCTTCATAAAAGCTCATTTAATATTTTAAATAAAATTCCCCCTTGCGCCGAGTGCCAGCACTGTGACGGTGCCGAGGCCATTTACCGACCTCCTGCGCAGAAAGAAATTTGGGGAGGACTGCATTTTTATAAATCACAGCGAAATCTGGCTCCCAAGCATCAGGATTTCAATTTATGAAGTCATTCTGGCATTTCTACTTGGGAACAGTTTCCGGTGGATAAGCTCACAGAAAGAGGTACTTTTAATTTCCAGGAGCGTGGACTTAGGATGTCTGGAATGCTGAAGGATACTCCGTGCTTAGTTCAGCATGAGCACTTCCCGCCTGATCCAAACGGCAGCTTTGCAGTGTCCTGGCAAATGCAGCTAAAGAGAGAACAAAAAGCTCTGCTTTGCACAGTTTGAGTAGGCAGGGAAATTATTAAGGTTTTCTGATCTGCTGCCTGACTTTTGTTCACAGCTGAGCAGCTGCTCTAAAAAATACAAGTAAAGCTTTTGTCTGAAAAGTTTTTGGGCTGTTTTGATCTACTCTACTCCTGGAAAACCAGAAATAATCATGCATATTTACATTTTTAAATGTTAAATTGTTCCTTCCATCGAAAATAGTTCTTTGAGTTTCTTAACGGCTTATTTTTGGATTTGTCTTAAATTTTGCTTCTCGAGGGCATTCTTCCACTAATCAGGTTTAATAACATTTCAGTTCTCATCACACATTGATCTGCATAACCCTTCCTGGCAATGTACTGGATTCAGTTTTAGTCACTGTTCAAATATTTAATGTTAATCAATGTTATTGTACTTGGAGTATAAATAACCTTTTTTAAAGTTGACTCAGTGCTCGTTGTAGGTCTTATTTCTACTATGATTTTCATAATATTAATTTTTTCCAGATAGAGCTGATGTACATTCAGCCTTTCTTTTTTCAAACCTTTCGTATTTATTTTCTCACAGAGCTGATGAGTAGTCCTCAACGGAATAAAAAACCCCCACTTGCTGGCAAATGAAGACAATTACCTGGAAGACAAAAGTATATATTTAGATTGCAGGCTGTGGAGTAGTTTAAGAGTACACACAACAGCTTCAAGTATTGGGTTGAGAGCGAAAACGAGTCCATCAGCAACACAAATGTGAGCTAATTTAACCAGCAGAGCTGAGACCACCTCGGCTCTATCCCTGCAGGGAGGACTTTCCTGAGACACTCAGAGGCTTGGGACACAGGAGAGATTTATCACAGAAATGTCTGAACTAGTAGAGGAATAAAAAACGATGACTTCTTAATGATTCTAAAATGCGGCGTGTTATAGGCACTGCTTGAAGTCAAGAGTAAAATTGCGGTTCTAAAGTCAGCTTTATTTAGGGCAATTTAATTAAGATTCTTATCTTGTTCTTAATTAAGAAGCCAATTAATTTTCTATTTGAGAATGCACCCTTTTGAAATATTAATGGAAAAATACAGTGGAGAGGGTAATTTAAAAAAGATAGCATTTGTGTTTGGTGTTTGTTTTTTTTTTACTGCTGTATTTTTCACGTATTTTGTTATTTTAATAAATGAGGATGTTTTGACAAAATGTTTTCAGCTTTTTCTATTGAAGAAAATATTGACGCACTGAGACCAAAGGTGATGTGCATTTGTATTTCATGACTGCCATCACACTTTTTCCATGTTGTGTTTTCTCAGGTTTTACCTTTTATTTTTACCAATAAGGATAAGCTGCTGGAATGGTTTGTAACTTTATGCCTTCTGAAGATTAAATACTGGCTTATCACACAATTCCACATTGTGGAAACTCCACACCTGGTGATGTTTGCATCATTAATGACAGAACAGAACTGATGACAGGGTAGGTGGTTAATTCATTAAGAACAAATGTCAACTGAATTTCATTGTAGGCTTCGAAGTTTTTGCCTGTGTTCTATTCAGACTTCAAAAGGCCTGTAAAAATTATGTCTATAATCTCACTTTGTAAATAACAGTAAAAAATACTGTCTAGTTTGATTCCAACGTAGAGTTAAGCAACTTGATGCTGTGGATGAACAAAAAGTGTTGGTAGGGTCTAATGTGTTTAGCCAGTGTACAAAAAGAATCTATTGATAAATGCAGTCGAGTACAACTCTTTCAGCTCAGTAATATTCTAAGCAAAGGGCTCTTTCAAGTAATTTTCCTTTGGAAGTTCTGATTCTACAGATTCTGCGCGTTATTCTCACCACATTAATTTTGTCTATTTTTTATCAGTATTACTTTGATGCTGTAAATCTTTTCAAAGTACAGACGTTCTGGAGTCAAGCCAGTCTTCCACTAACAGAAAGGGAAAAAACCCCAGAGGAGTGAGATCAATAATTAACTTGATTACTGTTGTTTCATTCAGGTTCCATATTTGAAAACAGCCATTTTATCAGCTCAGGTACCAAACTGCAGTACACTTGTTTGGTGACAACATTTTTAATCTATCGTACTGACGGCCAAAATTAAGGAAGTAATAAATCTGTATTTTTAAGTGAGATAGTACAGTCGAGCCCTTCTTGATGGTTCCTTAAGAATCATTCTTATTGGCTTCATTGCAAGAGGTCCTTTTAATTTTTCTTCTGGAAGCATAACAAATACAGCCAAAGATACATTTTTTTCCCCTTATCCAGTAGAAAATCATGATGCAAGTCTGAAAAAAAACAGGAAAGCAAACACAGAACAAGGATCAAGAGTATAGGAGAAAGAGATACACTATTATACAAACAGGTAATATACTCAAGGTTAACACCAACAAAATTACAGATATTTAACTGGTATTTTGGTATAGAAAAAACCCACAGGTTTGTGATGCAAAAGCGTCAGGTGAACTCTAGTATCACAAATCCCTGGTTTAGGAGCTTATGGGGCTACACTTGGGATTGCTGCCCCTCCTCAGAGGAAGGATGTGTTTGTTTGCTCCATGCTGGACAGGAGCAAGCTGACAGATGGCTCATAAAGGGCAATTTCTAGAGGGTATAGATTAGAGGATTAGGACCTGGGCAACCTGCTGGAGGAGGAAAGGATCTGGAAGAGCACCAACATGTGTGCCAATGTGAATACCAGCTGCAGTTACAGCAGCTTTTTAAACAGTTATTTTAATTACAAATTATTTTGGGATACGTTGATGTCCCTTCTAATTACTCAGCATGAAGTACCAGACACGTTGTGGCAAAGGTAAAGCTAAAGAGACTCAAGAGCATGAAAAAAATACTGTGATTAGCATAGAAACAAAGCAGAGGGAAGAAATAGAAGCCAACAGCATAGAGCTTAATTTCTAGACAAAAAAATCTATGCAGGCATGGAAGCAAACACAGAGTCTGTACCGAGAGCTGCCTAAGGGAATAAAGATGAAAAAAATGAGGACAAAGCTTTTGGTACTGTCTTACTGGGAAAAAAAAAAAGAGAAGTGATACCACCTCCAGGAATAATGCCTGAAGCACTGGCACACTCATGCGTGTCTGATGAATACTAAAGCCCATGAAAGACTGAGACTGTAAAGAAATAAAACCCAGAAGTAGAAGAAGAAATAGATCCATTACAGAATACACTGAAGCAGGCTAAGGGAATCCAGAAGGCAAACCAGAGACAGACCTAAAAAGGTGAACTATGCACCATATTACACAACATCCAAATCAGAGGGAATAATGGCCACTCTTTTGGAATATTCCAATGAGCTTGTGCAACTGAGTTTGCCCTAACTCGGTGCTGTCTCCGCCCTGGGATGGAGAGGCAGCAGTATGACCTGAACACCTCCAGCCCATGAGTAACACCTGCAGTGTGACTGCAGTGGCTGCAAACACTGCTCACACACTGCAGCAGACAGCATGTGACATGACAGCCCGCATTTGCAGCTCTGCTTTTACAGCAGGAGCTGGCTAAACCTTCCTGTCTGCTGCAGAACTGCACTTAATCCAGGAGAAACAGCAGCAATATTGACTGGGCAAAAGGGCTTTAAACTGTTCTGACCGGGGCTGAGAGCTTGTACTTGAAATGTCTCGTCTACTACCCGTGATCTTTCCACGTAAGGGAAATTTGCTCCAGTAGTTAATGGCTCAGCACAAGTACCAAGTGTCTGTTTGTGCAGTCCTCAGGGGATAACCTATGTTTGTATCGTGCCAATGCCACATGACACAAATTTTGCTGGGTTTTTTCCCCCCCAATTTCCTTTCTTCTTATGTAGCAAACCTGACACAGTGACCTTAAAAGAATGCTACTAAAACTACAAAGTCAAGTGTTCCAGAGAACGAAAAAATTTAAGGCCACCTGTGATAAAAATTTCAGAAGGTTCAGGAGGTTCTGAGCAAGTAGGATGATTTTAAGTTTTATTCACAGAAAAGATGTTCATTACTTCTCACATTAGGACTAATTCTTGGTAAGCTGGAGTAACCTTTTGGCCATATTTGACATAAACTTTTCGTATGGTTCAAACATCAGGACTTATGTCTGCTTCAAAGATGCGTCATCAGGACACAGCAGCTGACATTATTTCTATGGGAAAAGCTGTTGACCAAAATGCATGTTACCAAAGGACTAATATTTGTAATAAATGCAAAGAACAAGTAAGCTTTGAAAGAAATTCAGTCAAAGGCTCCGACCTTCTGTCACATGTTTTCTGACCAACTCCACATGGGAGCTGAAAGGTAATGAGGTGATATCCAAACCAAAGCCCGTGAAATCAACTCACCAGTTTATGAAACTGTGTGAGCGCATGCTTGGGAAGATATCTGCCTATCCTTTAGAATTACTGACACATCTCAAGCACATCTGAGAATGAGACCTAAGTGGAAACATTTGAAAGGGCAAGGAAAAAGCTGAAGTTTGGCCCTGGTCTTAAATTCATTTAGTTTTCTGTTGCAAGAAGATAAACAGTGCAGCTTTTAGCAGGCGCCGAGAGACACTGATGCCCATAGCACTTCTCAGTGGGTTCATAAAAGGCTCACACGGGAGACGTGTTCAGGAACAATGGGACCTGGTGGTTATAGAATTTGAAAGGGAGTAGGTTCATTAGCTTTAGGCAGAAAAAGGCGATCTAATTACAGGTGGTTATTTTTATCAAGGAAAGCAGTGATGCTTTCAAACAGCAAACACGATGCTATTGAAAATCTAACATCAATACATGGAAATATGCTCCTGTCTGAGAAAGTCATTACTGCTGACAAGTACACAGAGCAGGAAATAGCTTCCATGGTTCAGGGCAGATTCTGAATCTTCACTAATGGAAGGCATCAGGCAATTGAACAAAGCGGTGACAAGTTGAGTTAGTGGAAATAAAAGAATCGCACCAAGTGGTTCAATAGATTGAAATAAAACTCTGATGATTCGTCAGCTCTGAGGGATAGATGCACTGAAGGCGAGGCTATAGCAGTGCTTCCTGGCAAAATAAAAATCTACTTTTAGACCCCACTCTCTGCCCCGCCAAAGGCGGTCCCTGGTCCCTCTCCCTGCCTGTCCCCATCACTCCAAGGCAGCTCTGCCCTGCGGCCACCAAGGCCCGAGGTCACCCTCCTGGTGACCTCAACAAAGCCCAGGCATTTCAGAGGATTTCTGAGAGGGGCCGA
>VZRE01006588.1:153748-171002 GCA_013396775.1 Cephalopterus ornatus
GGCCCACGCCCGGCGGGCGGGACGCGCGGGGCTCGGTGTGCGGGGAGAGGCGGTGCGGAACTGCCCGGGCTCGGCACTGCCCGGGCTCGGCACTGCCCGGGTCCTTGTGCCAGGAGCCGCGGTTCGGCACTGTCCGGGTCCGGCGCTGCCCGGGCGCTGCGGGGCTCGGCAGGCGCTGCCTCGTCCGACTCGTCCAGACTGCTCAAACGCTAACAGCCCCCCGGAGTTTGAATCCTCCCGCGTGTTTCTGACACTCGGTCTCTGTTCGGCCTCGCAATGTAACTCTGGCCGGCCCGGGCTCTGCCGGGCTCTCACCCGCGGCAGGTGCCAGCGGGTCTGTCAGGTGGGAGTGATTTCATCCTTCAGTGATTTGCTTATTGCACCGTGCCCACGCTGCATCTGGAGTGTTGTTTGCGTTTGAATTCTGCTTTATTAACGAGTTGTTATACTTGAAATTAATTACTGATAAGACCAAAACCCTCCCCAAAACAGTAGATGTATTTTTAGAGTCTCTGGGTGACTGATGAAACTGCGGGTTGTTTGCTGCCCTGAAGTACAATTTGCTTTACGTATATTTTAACAAACGCTTTTTCTGTTACTGTGTGTTTTGTGTGAGACCACGGGCATCATCGCAGTACCCCTCAGAGTTAACAGAGTCTGATCTAAGAATCAGCAGGTCGGGATTCTTGCCCTGTGACAGACTCATTCCCTTACCTCTGGGAAGTCTTATCCCTTCCTGTGCCCCGTTCTGTGCTCTCCAAAAGGGCCCTCTCAGCTGCAAAGCACAGTGGGAACTGTGGAGAACACAGATTATACAGAAGGTTGCTGTCATAGCTCCTGATTTTGGAAGATAAATGTAACCACCCTGGATTTAAAATGGGTTTAAATTGCAGATTCACTTACCTGCTTTTGAAAATAGAAAAGAACCCAAGTCCCTTTTGTCATTAAGCATAAAACTACAGGTGAATAGATCATATTATTTTGTTCTTGGAGTGTCCTTTAGAGTAGAGATGTGTGAGCTTTTCGTTTTAACTAAGCTGCGAGTGACTAATGGTTCTTTCTTCTTTGTTAAGTAGCAAGTTTCAGGGAAGGATTTGGAGCGACTAATTGACCTCAAATGTACAAAACAGCAAAAAAACCCCCTCCCTCTCTTGTAGCTTTTCAAAGGTTTATTCAGTGTTAAAGTGTGGTAAGCATCTGCATTCAACACTTTAGTGGAAACAACAAAAATATGGTATTTTCTTTCTTATTGCTGAAAAAAAAAAGTAACATTTTCTCCATCTTTCAGGATCAAGCAGAACAGTTCTTTAGAAGTGGACATACAAATAACTGGGCAGTTTTGGTAAGCATAGTCCAGGTTATTTTCTTCCAGTAAAGTTGACAATTTTTTATCAGGAACCGTCATTGCAACAGTCATTGAAGAGTTCTGCTCACTTGAAAGGAATGGAAAGTTAAACACTTGGAAATTAATGAATTTGAAATTGGGCCTGCAAATTTATTACACAAATTCATTATCTTTTCGGTAAGACTGGATTTCAAGTGCTCAATGTGTCTACTACATGGCACGATTCGTAAAACAAAAGTTCTGACAGCATTAAAGTAGTTAAATTAACATATTGCATATGGAAAAAAAGTATAATTCTAATACCAGGGAAATGTGGTCTCTTTTACCAGAAAGGTACAATTTATTTCTCATTTTTGTTCTTACTCAATCTGTTAACTTGTGAAAACAGACTTAGAATGAAATCAGTTTAGGCAACATAATGTTTAGATCAACTGTTCTTACCCTAAGTCTTTTTTTTTCCTTTGCCATGTATCTTTTATTAGCTTTGAATCATGCTGCACAATTGGTTCTTAATCACAATTCAGGTCTTAATGACTAATTTGTTTCAGAACACCATTGTAATTACTCAGTAGCCGCTGTTTGTTTTCCAGATACTAAAATTGAGCAATATAAAAGGAAAGTTAACAGGAACTAATTGAATTAAAGGGAATAATTTCTGTATTCTACGATGTACAAACTTGAAACTATTAAAACATCAAATTCTACTTTAATACTATCAACAAATAGGTGCTTTTATTAGCACCCATAAAAACACACAAGGTGGAAAATTAAGCCCAAGGAGCTGTATTTTCTGTCCAGAACAGGTTTTCTGCTGGTTATATTTTTTCAGTGGTTCATCATTAAACTTTATAACTATTCCTACTAATTTTTAAAGCAGTAAAACAGGGAGAGGGTTACTGCTATCAGGCACTTCAAGCCTGGGATCGTGCTGCATTTCCCACCTCACCTGTAGTTTGAATTAATATGCTGCAGTGTGAATAGCTTTAAATAAGCTTAGATACGTTTTCCACTGTGTAGTAAGGGAAGTAGTGGGGCTAAGGTGCAGCTAAGAGTACCTTGAAATGTCTCAGCTAAATTGGACACAGTTAGTTTTCAGAGCTTTAAATTTTACTGGAAGGCAAATGTTCTCACAGACTGATTCCTGTGGGCTTTTCTGGAATTCCTAATTGGCAGGATGATCAAGACACAAGGAGATCCTTTCAGGCTGAATTTTTCTAATTACTCAAGCTACTACTCAGTTCTTTTTATGAAAAGACTAGAGGAAAAGATGCTTTGTAGTGCTTAAAGCTCCACATTTAAAACTGCAAAATTAAGGAACTGTCCAAATGCTTGTTCCTGCGTCTGTGTTTTTGTGGTTTTAAAGTCACCTCTTCTTTTAGAAGTTTTTGAAATCTCCAAATCACACCAATGTCTGATTTAGGGAGTTTTTAAGTACAGGAATGACTGAGCCCTGACCCTTTGCCTGTTAGAACAGTAGAACCTGAACTCCCTCTAGGTTTTTGAGAATTTGTGCTCACATTTTGGTTAGAACTCACTTAGCTCTTACTTGATTACGTTTTACCCCTTAAATGCAAATGTCCTCAGTGTATTTTCCCCAGTGTGTGTCTTCTGCATGAATTCACTTATGTCTTTGTGCAAGAACGCTCTCAGAATGGCTTTGCTATTGAGATGAGACCTCTTCCTTTGATTTTTAATTCCATTTGCTAAGGAGAAAGCAAATGAAAAAATTTAGCTTACCCACTTACTATTGCTGAATTATTCCCTGAAGTACCACTTTCTATACTTAGTTAGGGTTTATGACAATTTTTTCATGAGTCAGTATGCTAATAACTTTTTTTTTAACTCTTATTTTCAGTATTTTTTTGCTTTGCTACACCAAAGATTTATACAGCTTATGTCATGAGTTTCTTGGTGTTGCTGTGCTCTTCCTGATTTGTTACTATTTTTTTTGATATTCCTGTAATTGTGGTCTTCTGATGCAATGTGCCAGGCCACTTTATATATTTTACATTATTTAATATGCCTTTTTCTCTTTCTTTTCAAGGTGTGTACGTCTCGATTCTGGTTTAATTATCGTCATGTGGCAAACACTCTGTCAGTGTACAGAAGTGTCAAGAGACTGGGCATTCCTGATAGGTGAGGGAACCTTGGTGAATCCAATTCCTTGCAAATGTGCCATTAAAGTTCTCATGCTATCTGCAGCAGTACAGAAATACATTCATCTTCCCAGTTTAGCTGCATAAAAGCAAAAAGGAAGGATGCAATCACATCAGTTGCATTGAAAAGTGCAGCGATGTTGTTCAAAAGGAAGAGCAAGAAGTTGTATAGTGAAACTCCCACTTGGAACAGGCTAATTAGATCTGGCCACTAAAATGTAAATTGGTAAATTGGTGAATGCGTAGTGGGAAAATTGATAAATTGATAAATGCACTCATCAGTAACAGTAGTACTCCAAGATATGACTCTTGCTGTACTTTAATTTCCTTTCAGTGTGGAGATGTAACTCTGACTGTACAAAGCTATCAGACTTCCACATCTGCAACTACACCGAGTCCTTAAACTAAAGGCTTTGAGCAGAGCAGCTTCTGCATAGTGAAAATTGCCTTGAAAAAAATCTTGTTTTGCATGATTTGTTTTAGAGAAACCCGTCCCTTTGCCGAGGTCGATGGTGCTGCTCTCGTGGCAGCACAGTGGTTAAAATGTCACCCCTTCTTTCACTGCAGGGGTAGGAAGGTGAACAAACTGCTGTGTTTTTTACATGTGTTCCTGCTGGAAGTTCTAGTTCCATCCAGCTGTTTTGGACTGCCGTGTCCTCAGAACTGTGGGAGTGAGTTTTAGGCACCGATATCCACTGAATAATAGGCAGTATGGACCTGTAGGCTGCTGTGGAAATCCTGGTGGTCCTGGTTTTTAATGTTAGTGTAGAGGGCTGGTAGTTTCTCCAGCATGTCTGCCTAAAGAAGTGTGGCCTGCTTCATCATTGCAGAATGTATATTCTGCTGGATTGCATTTGGATGGCTCTTTTTTTTTTTTTTTTTTTCATCCCCAACTCCAAAACTGTATTATCTGGAGTCCCCAGTTCTCTCCCTCTCAACTCTGAATGCAGGGGCAGTATCGTCCTGTGTTCTGTGTTTATTCAAGAAAAAATAAAAAAGAGTGACTTTCTAGTTTTCAACAGAGGGGAAACTAACTTCTAAAGCATTTGGGGGCTATATATTTAAGGGAAAGCCCTGCTGAAGTGCTGAGGGCTGAAAGCACAGAAATATGGCTCTTGGTTTTGCACATCTCACTCAGAAGCATCTGTCTTCTCTCCTGGGTAGCCTTTGAAGCACAGGCGCCCTGGGCACTGCCTTAGAAATTCTGTCACTAGTTCTGCCCTTACCTGGGAGCTTTCATCTTCTTTGCATCCATCTGTCTTCACCATTAAGGTCCAAACAGGTGGCAGTTTTAGAAGTGCTGCAAAAACTACAGCGTGGCTGTAGAGAGTTCCTGTTGTTCTTATTTAATTTCTTCTGGAAACTAATCCTAGGAAGCCAGCAATGCTTTAGGCTCAGGTTAAAAATAAGACCTAGGAGAAGACCGAGAGAGAGAGAGCGCACCTATTTTTAACTATTTGCAGCAATTTTTACATGGATTTGAACATATTTCTTCCTTAGACAAACTTGCTTTATTTGTTTTTCTTTCTTTGCTGCAGGACTTTGTTCAAAATATTGACAAGACCAAACAAGCAAACAAACCAACCTCCCACAAAACAAAATTCCCAAGAAATCTCATAATCACGTGTTAAAAAATAAACATTTGTCCCGATTCTTGGGGTTGGTTGTTTTTGGAGGGGTTTGTGCCGTAGCCTTATTTTGAATGGGACTTTGTCAATGTGGTGATTTAAATACGTTTGTCCACCACCACCGAAACTTATTAGGAAGATGATTTGTCCTCCTCTGGCTTCTGTCATCATGAAATATGAAATATTCATCATAACTACTTGTTATTTCATATTTCGACCCAAACCTGACCGTGCCGGGTGAAATACAGATCTTTGGGTGCATGCAAGCTGGAACAGCTTTATTACACACATAAACGTGCTGGGTTTATATTTTTCTTGGTTCTGTGAAATGCTGGGTTGTTTTTTTTTCATTTTGTACCATAAAGACAACAGATTGTCTGGTGTCAGCCCACTTGTGTTCTTCAGGAAAATTCCATTAGCACAGATAATCACAGAGCAGAGTATCAGATGTAGTATAATGGTTTCAGAAATGTTCAGGAGCACCTCAATTTAATTAAATTTATCACAGTGTTTTTAATTGATCTGTCTGAGAAGGTGCACACATGCTGTTATTTCTTCTGTGGTGCCGCATGAAATGATTTAGTGCCCTATAAAAATCTCCAGATTTTTTTTTTTATTAAGAGTTCTGTCAGCCTAGGTCCAGGCAAGCCTGCATCCTAAAGCTTCCGAAGTCAAATACTCTCATGCTCATCTTTGGTCTGACTTAATCCTGTAGATAAATAACAGCCAGCTGCATTTCCATGTGTGGTATCTTCATTATAGCGAGATGTGCATGAGGAAATGGGGTATAACTAAGCAAAGTTTCACTTGCAGTTCCAGAACCTTTTTAATGTTGTAAAGCTATTGCTGTAACCATCAGACAGCATTTTTATAATTTCCATTTGACTGTTACGTGAAAGTAGAGCGGCTGAAATGTTTTTGTCTTATTTTTCCATAGTCACATTGTCTTGATGCTGGCAGATGATATGGCATGTAATCCCAGAAATCCCAAGCCGGCTACTGTGTTCAGTCATAAAAACATGGAGCTAAATGTCTATGGAGACGATGTGGAAGTGGATTACAGGAGCTATGAGGTAACTGTGCTTTAATTAAAACACTGGGTCTTTATTTTTTAGTGTTGGTTTAAAGATTCATGTGGCATCTGTGAAATCTGAGGAAGAGTCTCTCTATTCATATTACTGATTTTGGGCTGAGCTTTTATTATCAACTGATGGGTTTAAAATACACATCCCTCCCCTCGCTGATACTTGGTTTTGTATTTGAACAAATACAAATAAGACCTACTTAAATTCCTAATCTGGAGCATATATTTTTAAAATAAAACAAAAGCTGTAACCTAATCATTATTGTAAAGTAATTACTATGTAAAAATCTTCATTCTGTCTCCTTTCTTTTTGTGTAGTATTCCTTCTAACAGACATTGTCTTTACCAGTTGATCTTAAAATTAGACATCAATTTCTTGGCTTAATTGTGCTCTGTAATCATTATTAAAGCTTTACAGAAGCGTATTTCAGCATACAGTAGATGGTTTTTTTCCTCTGAAACTTTATGGAAAGAGGTGAAGGCACAACACTGAAATACAGATACACTCATGAAACAGAAAAACTTGTTTTGTTTCTGATTTATGGATTTGCTGCTGGCATCTGAGCTGTGTGTGTACATGAGCAGGAAGTGGTGTTTTGTAGGATTTCCTACAGTCACCATCCGAGTGGGGTGTGCTGATCACTCAGACTTATGTAACAGAATTGTTTGTTCTTTTGTGAGCCGCAGAGGGAGTTCAAACTTTGATTTTTTCCATGGTAACAGACCCCGATGTTGGAGCATTTTGGGAGTACGTCAGCCACTTCGGCAGAATGAACCTATGTGCTGACAGGTGTTCAGATCCATGAGGATGTATTCAGAAATTGTAATGGTGGTAGACTTACCAAATGTAATAAAGCAGCAGGCTGATGTGAATGGAATAAAGTAAAAAGTACCACCTGATCGTGAACCTGCAGTAAAACCTTAAACAGAAAATACCTGTTTATGCAGTTTATACCGTGCAATATTATGTCTGTTTAAATGTGCTGCGTATTTTAGCGTTCTGTTCTTAATTTCTGTGACCCAGCCTATAGCTGATCAGTATTCTTACCTTTAGAAAATGACTTTGGGCTTCTGTTCCTAGGTTACTGTTGAGAATTTCTTGCGTGTGTTGACGGGAAGAATCCCACCAAGCACCCCACGATCCAAACGTCTCCTTTCTGATGACAGAAGCAATATTCTGATATATATGACAGGTAGTTACAGGTTTCTGTATGCAATTTATTGGTGTTTGTTGTTCAGTTGGGTGGGTTTGGGGAAAGCCTCAGTAGTCCAAATGAACAAAAGGATCAACAAAAAGGTTTTGGTTTTTTTTTTTGTTTTTAGCATGTCATACAATCAAGAGAAAATGTCTGTGAGGCAGTGCTAAGCCAGTATAGTTTCCATTTGAAATGGTGTTTGGGTAGTGTTCTTGCTGTGCCAGTATTTTCTTCTGCTGGACTGTCTGTGCAGAAAGAGAATTGTGTTTGCCTTATTTTGGAAAAATGGTCCCCCAGGCTGATATCTTCCTTTAACCTACACACTTGCCTAACTTCTGATTTTTCTGTCAGGCCATGGGGGAAACGGTTTCCTAAAATTTCAAGATTCCGAAGAAATCACAAATGTAGAACTTGCTGATGCCTTTGAACAAATGTGGCAGAAAAGGAGGTAAGAAATGAGCGTTATTTGGACATTAAGTACTGTATTTCCCATACATACCCTTAGTCTTACTGGTAGGCCTTCCCTGCAGCAGTTATATTGTCTGTTGTCCATAAAATTGCAACGAAGTTTGCATTCAGAAAGAAGACTTTTGTTTCTTGCTTTCAGCTTCCTGCAGTTAGAGCTGCTCAAATGAATTGCTTTGACTAAACTCACACCTTAAAACCAGTCACTGTGAATTGTCCTGTTCCTTGGGTTCCTAGCAGCTGTCCTGGTAACTAAAGAGCAAAGAATGTATATGTTGTTGGAGTAGAAATGGCTAAGGAGGCTGTTTTTTTTTTCTTTCAGGTACAATGAGTTGTTGTTTATTATTGATACTTGCCAAGGAGCATCCATGTATGAACGGTTTTATTCCCCTAACATAATGGCCTTGGCCAGCAGCCAAGTAGGAGAAGATTCTTTATCAGTAAGTAGATTTATGTGATCCTGAAGACAATTTTCAGAAAGCTTGAGTTAAAAGCACGGTTCCTGTTGACCTTTAACTAAGAATTTCCCCTCTTAATTGCTGAACTCTTAAGTTATTTAGTTACAAAGTGTCATTTTGACAAAACTTGTAGGTGTACTTTGCCTGCCAGGTTTTGCCTGCTGTCCCAGAGAGCCAGGCTAACGAGGGCTTTCTGTGCTTGCTGGGCAGCTTAAGCATGGCCTAGGGTAAGAAGAAATCTTATGGGAAGGCTGCTGAGAGATGTGTGTGAGGAATATTCAATCTAGGACTTACCACACTTGATAGAAACGAAAACAAACCACTGCCTTTCACCTGCTGCAATTGTATCCCAGCTGAATTACAGAGGGAGCAATAGGAGAGGTCTCAGCCAGACCAAAACCAGCAGGGCAGGATTACCTGGACATTGGCTCTCCCAGCCCTGTTTTCAAAGTCCTGAGCAGGTCAGGGCAGCCCTCAAATCTGTGCTGGACCGTTAAGAAGGGTTCCCTGCTTTGTGGAAAACATAGATATTACCAGAATTATACATAAACTGTGTTATTCAGCTTATCAGCAGTATGTTGCTTCACAAGTAGTAGTTTTCTTTGCATAATTTGCCCAAGAGCAAAAAAATTATTCTTAACTTTTGCACTGTGCTGTTACATTCTGTTCCCTCCTGAATACTGAGTTCTCTCCTGCAAATGCCCAGTAACTGTTGTGTGTTGTTTTTAAGCATCAGCCTGACCTTGGGATTGGTGTTCATCTCATGGACAGATACACCTTCTATGTGCTGGAGTTCTTGGAAGAAATTCATCCAGCCAGTCAGACAAATATGAATGACCTAGTAAGTAGAATACTTAACATTCGTGAATATGCTCACGACTTCAACAGTTTCAAAACTAATCTGTTTTGTCTGTAGGCTTCTCCAAATGCTTTCTATGCTCCTGCTGTCTCTCTCGGAAGCAGCTTTGGGGGAAGGGGTGTTTTTTTTTTGCCATTGTTAAGTGTAGTTGTGTAACACTTCAAGGATTAAAAGTGGTTTGCTGACTACAGAAAAAGTTAACTAGAAGGAGCCAGATTTTGTTTTTTTCATTGAAAAATTAAATAAGTATTCGTTAAATATTCAATAGAATGAAGTATTTGTGTGTGAAAAAATGATAGTAGGAGGCTTCTAAAGCCAGCTTAATGGATAGCAGGCATTTTGCAGCTGTGGAAAGGCAGGCACTGGTGTTGTTTTGCAAAGGTGATTTAACAGTTAAAATTCCGTGTGATCACAAATGCCTGCAGAGACTAATTTGTCTGTATATCTGCTTAGATTCCAGAGCAAGATATGTCCAAAGCCATCAGTGTTTGGACTTTATAATTCATATCTTAGGTAAATGTTATTGCAGATTTCAGGTATGAGGCAGAAAGAAAACAAGAAGCCAACCAAATAACCTGTGACAAAATTTATGGAAGTGCCTCTGTAGCAGTTAGATGTACACACTGGTGAGATGACATAAAAAGGAATCTTATTTTATTTACCCTATTAACCCTTTATACCTATTCCAGTACTAGTTTCTTGTGGTCATACATTATACTTTGGTGCCTTGTAGCTGTAAATCCTGATGTGCTGCGTCAGGGATCCAAGAGCCACCGCTTAGAGAACACATTTCTGTAAAAGGAGCAGCTGCTCAAAAGTTTGATGCCACTCTCTGTCTGCAGAGGACAGTGTTAGCCTGGCTGCTACATGTGTGGTAGAGTTCTCTCTCAGCAGCCCACACTTGACAGATTTTATGTTGACACAGAACTGATTCAGCAGCTAAGATTCAAGGTTCTTTTACTTCCATGGGAATGAAATTCTGTCCTATAATTTAATACCTTCTGATTATGGGATACAGATAACTTTGCAATAAATCTTGGTAAAGAAGAGTACACAAATTCTTTATTGGTTCAGTATCTTCTTCTAGCCTGTTCATTCAAATAGCACTGTAAACCAGAAAATGAATTTGTGTTAATTAGAAAAGGTCATAAAAGGGAATAGCACTTTCTACAGTGTAAGACACCATCTGGGAAGGGGTATAGCTGGTCTAGCCAGCAGAATGTTAATCTGGTTGTTGAAGAGTGTAGAAATTTGTTAGCTGGCCAAGTAGTTTACCCTTTGAGCCCTTTGGAGAAGATACCTAATTGTGTGTTTGTTTTTGCTTATGTGTCAAAATAGGAAAAGCAGACTCCTTACATCAGGTAAGTCGTCTTACCGTACACCAATCTGCTGGTTGTTGTTCTGGGAGTGAAAGAGGATGGACCCAAATATCTCATGATTTGTGATGATTTGTTCCAGGCCAGGTTGGATGGGGCTCTGAGCAGCCCAGTGTGTAGTGGGAGGTGTCCCCACTCATGGCAGGGGAGTGGAACCAGCTCATCTTTAAGGTCCTTTCCAGCCCAGGCCATGCTGTGATCGTGTCCTGAGCCATGACCTGCATGTGTTTCAACAAATGTGACCACTTGATTTTGAGCTGATGCTTTTCAGGGCTTCATCTAAGAGTTTCAAAATGACATATGGTTAGTTCCAGGGTAAGGATATAAGCCTATTTTTTTCCCAACACTTGTAGGGGATACTTAGGCACTGGAATGTTAGCTGTTAGTGTTAGCTGGTTTAAGAATAAAGACCTACTGCTTATCCAAGTCTGATTTTTTTTTTTTAACTTAAATTAATGCTTTCGAAGTTCAGGATAACTTAAGTTTCTGACAAACTACTTTTAAAATTAACTGATGTTTAGTAGTTTGATCTTCTTACATGTCAAATGTCTGCTCTTTTAGAAGTACTGTGTATTTGTTACACTGCTTCTATCCCATCACCTCTTTGCTTTTCTCTAACCACTCTTGAAACAGCTTCTCTTCACATCCACCTAAGGTTTGGATATTGCATTCCTGCAAAGAATGAGACATCTTTTTTCACAATCCACTCCACCTACTCCCCACCTGCTCCATCTGTGTTGCTAAGGGATAGCATAAAGCTGTGCAAATGACTGACTTTAGGTTTGATCACAATTCTCAGAAAGTGAAGACTAAATTGAAATGTCACACATTTGAACTTTTAAAATAAGATTCAAATAAATTTCTGAGTGAGATGTCATTTGTCATGAAGCAGCTCAAATCATTGTTAAGAAAAGTCAAGATGACAAAGTTCCCATGTTAGGGGGATTTTTTAGCTCTGTTTGAATAGAATCTTATTTAAAAAAATTTGGAAAAATTGATACAGGATCAAATGTGTTTCACTTAGCCAGCATTTGCCTTTTCTTTCTTTGTCAGAAGACCTCAGTTATTAGTGTCACTCTGCTGTGGTGTCATTGTTTTGCAGTCCTTCTTTTCTCACACTGATGGATTTTTAGTGTTGAAGTCTTCTCACTGCCATTGCACATTTTCATTCAAGATTCATATCAGCATGTTATGGTAGCAAATTGTTGTGGGATGAGTTAGAAATAGTTGGGTGCAGTATCAGTTTCCCACTTTCAGTGCTGATGCAGTTGTTTTGGGACATGTATACTCTCAAGATCTTGGCAGAGAGACTTAGTGGTATCGCTGCAGCATAAATTTATGCTTCAAGTAGTGGCATTAAAACAAAAACTTACCTTTTACAGTTTACTTCAGAGACCTGTTTTTTGTGCTTGTGCCCTTAGTTGGAGCAGAGCTGGAGAAAGTTGATAGCATTTTGGTGAAAATGAAACTTTAGAGGGTTTGTGTGTGCCTTGACATGGCATGCTGTCCTGTCTACATGCTACAATAAATCTGTTATTGTTATGTTCTCTTATTTTCTGCAAAGAGGTCTTTATGTAGAATCGAGTCCAGTGAAAACAGTCTGTGTGTGTCTTCCAGGTGTTGCAGTGTGTGCTGGGTATGGGACATCTGATAGGTAGACAAGATACATGAGTAAAATAAATAATAAGGTGTTTAGCTAATTTGTGGGTTTCACAGGATGTCTCTCTGAACTTAATGTACATAAGGCACCTTTGATATTTGAAGATCCTTATTCTGCATTAATTTGCAAGCTGAAAGCTAGAAACAAGACTGATGGGGTTTCCTTTGATCAAAATGTAAATTCTTCCTTCTTTATGAAGCCTTTAACATAGCTGCTTACCGAAGTTTGTTTAATCTTGCATGCCTTCCTTTGGTAAATATGAAGAATATATGCCCACTCGTGACTTTAGGAAGGTTATAGAAGCATTGCTGCTTCTGTATTCCAAAATATATTTGTGCCTTTATCAGTTAGATGTAAGTGATGGTTGGCTTTCACGGAAGCATTTCTAAACTCAAATATAATTATTGTGAGGATGAAGGTTTTCTGAAATGCATAATCAAGATGTTTATGCCTTTTAATGTTTTTGTTCAACCAGTCTTTTCAGCTATGGAGCTTTTACCGAAGTCAGTGCGAGTTTCATGTGTCATTTATCTTTCTTTTTATAGCAATTTCATTTTGGAAGGTGTGTGTAGAGACTGTTGATGAATGGGGGGGGACAGGTTGTGATTGTCCATCTTGGTTTCCAGTTTCAGGTCTGTCCAAAAAGTTTGTGTGTTTCCACGCCTGGGCACCGAACGGATCTCTTCCAGCGGGACCCTCAGAACGTTCTGATCACCGACTTCTTCGGCAGCGTGCGCAAGGTGGAAATCACGGCGGAGACGGTTTCTCTGGACCGGGGCTTGGCTGGTTTTGAAAGCAAGTAAGTGGTCGTTATTTAGACTTTATTTGTAAAGCTCTGTGCCACAAAACCAAAGGACTCGGATTTCCCGTCATTTCTTACAAAGAGTCAGGGAGCGATACGGACCTACTACTGTGAGAAAGTTGGGGCTTGTCAGCTGAAAACTTCGCTTAAAAGTGCCTGCCCCTTTATTCAGGCTTGTAAACAAATGCTGCTCAAGACCAAGGTGTGGATGTCAGCAACAGAAGAATTAGTCTAGAATTTTTTCTCTTCCTTGACGTTTCTTCTTTAGTGCTCAGAAGAATTTTGTTACTGTAAATTCCTGCTTGTGATAGTTTACTCCCTCAGGTAAGCTCCGAGTATAAGCCATCGATTAGTTTGTTTGGTAACAACTAGCTTTTTAATAAATGCTTCGTTTCTGGTCTGTGGGTTCTCTGGCTTTTGATATTTTACTGTCCTGAGAATTTCTGTTGCTGAGTGCAGTGATCCATTTGATTAAAATTGCTGGTGCAAGTTCATTGATAGAAGTTGTAACGGGGCTTCTGCTGCTTTGTGGATGAATAAAGAAGTATAAACTTCTTTGTATTTTTGGGATTCTGTTGCCACCTATTGGGAACATGCAAAGGAAGATGTGCTTGTTCTTTAAAGCTTGTATAGCATTGTACTTCCATTTCTGTTGCATCTTTTATGTTTCATCACACTGCCCTGTAGGAGGGGGAAAACGAAGGACTGAAACAGTGTGCTATATCAGGGATGAAATACTCTTCAACACATAAATTTATGTAAATCATTGTCTACCTTGTTTACTGTTGCTCAGATAAACAGTGGATCACAATTTTATTTATTTTAAAGACACTGGTAACTCTGGTCCTCACAGTTACAAATACCCTACAAGGTTTAGCGCATTTCTTATTTTATTTTCAGGCTGTATTGTTATCTGGATCACGGGCATTAGTACATACTGTCCGTGTCTTTCCTTTTGTGACTCCTTAGCATAGAACGCTATCTAGTGACACTAAATTGGTTTTTTCACTTTTGGGCAAGTAACAGACATTTTGCTAGTTAAAAAAGCACGATGAAAACTTATCTATGTGGGTTGCTAATTTGTAGGTGATTAAAAGGAGAAGTAGATTTTGGAGGACTTTACTGTTCTGAGGCAGGAAGTTGGTTGGGATTTTCACCTTTTATTTTTGTGTTAGTTTGGTGTCAGTAAATGAGGGTTTTTTTGCTGTCTGGCGCTACTGGATTGGACATGTGGAAGCAATGCTGGGAAATGGGCACTCGTGACAGAGAGGAATATTATCCTTGTGAAATATTCTGATATTTAATGAAAGCTGTATTACATTATCATGGCAATTCCACTTCGGTTAAGTTTGTGAGATTGGAAGGGATAGGGACATGGTGGTTTAACAGCTGAATAGTTCTCCTTTAGCTTGAGAGAGGCGTTGGGAATGTGGACACCTAGGAACTGAAGCACACAATAGCAGCTTATGGAATACTACCTGATGTCTAATGTGTGGGGCCATTTTTAGGTGGTCTTGTCGTGCAAGTTATTCACTGCACTACATTCAGATACTATTCTCCACAAGAGTACTTCAGTTCTTGGTTTCTTGTTACCACTTTGAAAGAGTTTATAGACAATATGTTTTTAATGGAGGAGAAAGTGTGGAGTTTGTAAAAGTGCTGAAAAGTTGTAATGTAGCTTTATAGATAGTGATGTGGAGTCCTTAGTGAATTCCTTTTACAGAATTCTGAGGTCAGTACATCTTGGTGCGACAGCTCTAGCTACAAAGAATTTACAAATTACAGCTTGAAGTGAATTTATTAATTAAAAGTGTTAACGCTTTTTAAAAATGCATTTTTGGAGGGTCTGATCTGGTTTAGTTAAACGTCTTTCTCTGGGGGTATTGGGAAGGCAGAACACAAATTATGTGATGTTTGAATAGATGCTACCACTGATTGTCCCAAATTAATGTAAGAATGACTCTTGAATGAAAGAATGTATTGCATATTCTTAACCTTCTCAACCAGTCTGTGCCTTTTGGGAGTGCAATGGCTGTTGACACTGTAATGTAAAAAAACCTGAGGAAAGGTGGGGCACATCCCCCCAGCCTGGTTTATTCTTCTTGGTATCACTGGGAGAGAACTAAACCAGTCTTTATTACAAATGAAATAATCCTTCCAAATTAGTTATGACTTGTTCATGCCCAAGGTTTTTTTAAAAGCCTTCACGAAGAAGAAAAAAAAAACTCATGCAGAATTACACTTGGGCCCTTTAAGGTTTTCAAGAAGTACTTGCCAAGAAGTAGCTGATAGATCACAAATATTATGTATTATGGTTACTGAACGTGGAGATTTTATTTGTTTCGTATTTGGTATAGTATCCAGGCTTCATTCCTTTATGAATCACGTCTTTGTTTTATTCTTCACACAATGTTAGCTTGATACCTTTTTTTCTTTTAATTTTACATGGTGGTGGCAGTAGAATCCTACAGAATGTTTGTGTGACGAGCACGACCAGAAAACGAAATTCAGTTCTGACAGAGTCTGAAGTAGTCTGTGCTAGATCTGATTTGTTTGTTTTAAAGCTGCAGGTGTCGTATGTGCAGGTAAGGGCACTAAAAACCAACCAGACAGAGATAAACCGCTGATTACACGGATCACGGGTGAGGAAGGTGCTGTCACGTGAGGCATGAGCACGTATCGGGATTGTGCTGCCGCCAGACTGTTCAAGTTCTCGTCTTGCCCACTGCTGTGACTTTGCCAAATCTTTTCAATGGAAGTTTGTTCTTTTGTTGCACAATTGCTTAGCAATTACTTGGTAATACAGATCCACTCCCAAGCCCAGCGTGAGCTGTAGCTGTGCCACCAGATCAGAACTGGCAGCTCCACGTTGGGCACACGCCGTGACGTTTTGACGAGCGAGGCCTTTGAAGTTTCCTCTGGCTTGAGCTGAGACTCTTACAAAGAACAACTACTAATTAAGCAGGAGAAGAGGCTTTCTTTCTATCCATGTAGTGGCAGGTGAATATTTGCGAGTAAAAGGTTTAAAAAAATAAAGAGAGGGTTCCTCTGCTGTTTCCTTTCTTTGCAGCGGTTTCAGTCTAAGCTCTGTTCACTTCAAAGAGCTTGTTCTGCAGCTGCCTCGGTCCTGACTGGGTCTGTAGCTGCCAATTTTAGCAGAAAATCTGACAGTCTAGGGGTTCTGAGGCTTCAGCTGGCTATCTTCAGTCTGCATCTCCATGCAAGTGCAAAGAGTCCGCATTAAGGAGCAGAAGAAATCCAGCACCTTTGGAGAAGGAGCCTTGCAGAGTTTAGAATGTGTAATAAATTAGGAGTGTGTCTCTTAAACTTGGACTGTAACTCTACAGCCAGTTGGAACGCTTTCTCCTTTTCAGTTCTCTTTGCGAGGAAAAGATCTGTATCAGCAGAAAGTGTTGGTAAAAATTGGGATGAATATTTCCCTCGAGGGTAGTAAGAAGTGAATTAAAGACGGCGTCATATAAAACCATCCTGGTTTCATTGCTTTTGAGAATTAGGCTTTGTATTTAATACTTCTCTTACGAAGAGTTGTGATACTGCTGGCAGTGATTGTTTTCCTAAAAATAAATAAATTGGCCACTTGTGTTAGGAAGGTAACAAGATAATGATATCCTGCTTGTGTAACAGAATAATGATGAGTAATTGGTTCATTTGCCGTATGTTACTAGCTAATGTTCTCTCAATCTATTTTACTGTGTGTGTGTTAGTGTCTCTTTTCCATCTCTTTCCTGCCCTTTCTTCTTTTCTACCAGCTATTTTCAGTTTGATGTCCTTAATAAGTGAAGCTGCCGTTGTGTGTTCCTGAGGCCTTGGGGAATCCCGTTTGTGAACCAGTAGATAATTTGTTTGTTTGGCGAGTAGATGCCGTTTAGCTCAGTGGGCTTCCCTTAAAACCAGGGGGCCTGGGTTTGTTCGAAGTCCCCCATTCAGCCTGCGCCTGGTGCCTCAGATTTGTAGTTTCTAAGGTTTTAAGGATTTATAAGGTTTGTAGGCCGTTTTTAGGACTAATTGTGGAAGCTCTCGTTACACCGTTCCTGGGCGGTGCCGGCAGGTGGCGCCATCGCCCCGCGGGGAGCGCGGTGGGAGGGGAGGGGATGGGATGGGATCATGGTGGGATGGGAATGGGGTGGGATGGGATTGGGGTGGGGATGGGGATTGGGATGGGGTGGGGATGGGATTGGGATGGGGATAGGATGGTGATGGGCAT